>SJXQ01001642.1:0-44781 GCA_006408695.1 Aepyceros melampus | reverse complement strand
ACCCATGGCTGATTCATGTCAATGTATAGCAAAAACCACTACAATATTGTAAAGTAATTAGCCTCTAATTAAAATAAATAGATGAATTTTTTAAAAAACAAAACAAGTGCATAGTAGAGGTTTTGCCCGGTTAATGATACAATTAATTAAGAGGATGCACTGTCTCATGTTAAAGATTTTGCCCAAATTTTACTTAAAACTTCAGTACTAGAATCTAAGGAAATATGGCAGTTGCTTAAGCACAAAGTTATTTTGATATTTTAAGATGAATACATCAATATTTAAGATTATTCCATAAGGATCAAATCGTCTTCAGGAGTTTCATCTTCAAGGACAAGTTTGAGAACTCCCAAACCATAGACAGACAAAGAGTAAGCTGCCATCTTTTCCCAAGGTCAGACTTAAAGATGAGTAAGCTTATTTCTAAAGGTCTGGTGAATTAATTCCTTTCAAATTTATAGAAATGTTTAGAGTGTTTTCAGAATCATGGGGAACTGACATCAGATAAAGAGCCTATGGAATAGGAAGAAAATCATCATGGAACACACACACACATAAAAAACTAACAAATATATTTTAAAATATCAATCTCATGGGTGATCAGAAAAATACAAATTAAGCAATAACTGTTGTTGTTTAATATCTAAGTCATGTCCAGTTCTTTTTGTGACCACATAGACTATAGCCAGCCAGGCTCCTCTTCCAAGGGATTTCCCAGGCAGAATAGTGGAGTGGGTTGCCATTTCCATCCCCAGGGGATCTTCTTGACCCAGGGATTGAACCCATGTCTCCTGCACTGCAGGCAGATTCTTTACCACAGAGCCACCAGGGAAGCCCTAAGCAACAATAAACTACCAGCTTTCACCTATCCAAATGCAGAGCTTTAAAACAACACTGGAGATAAGGATGAGATGCTTGCTGTTTTGCACTACTTTTGGGAATATAAAGTGGGTACAACTTTACAAAAGCACTTTCTCCACAATAGTTTTAAACAGGTGCATAATCATTGTTCCAATAAATACATCTCTGGAAACCTACTGTAAACCAAAAAATGTAGGAAAAAGGTCATGTACAAAAATATTCACTGCAGTACAACCTACATCAGCAAAAACATGTAAAGAATCTAAATTTTTTCACAGAAAGAAAATTTATCAGTAAAATATATTGCAATCCACATGATTTAATTATGTAGCCACAAATTGTTCATAAAGTTAAGGGACAGAATAAAACTATAGTTGAATCTTAAACATCTATTAAATACAAAAGGGTATAAGACATAGTGACTGTAGTTGTGATACTGTATTCTATACTTGAAAGGTGCTAAGAGAGTAGAACCTAAAATTTCCCACCACACAAAAAAGTAACAATGTGTCATGATAGATATATTAACTGTTTGTTGTAATAATTATCTTGCAATATACATCACTTTTTATACTTTTTATACTTTTTATACTTTTTATACTTAGGCCTGAGAAGATTGGAAAGTGTTAGTCAATCAGCTCAGTCGTGTCCAATTCTTTGCGATCCCATGAACTGTAGCCCGCCAAGTTTCTCTGTCCACGGATTCTCCAGGCAAGAAAACTGGAGTGGGTAGCCATTCGCTTCTCTGAGGATCTTCTGGACCCAGGGATTGAACCCAGGTATCCTGTATTGCAGGCAGATGCTTTACTGTCTGAGCCACCGGCTTATACAGTTATTTGTCAATTATATCTCCAAAATGCTGGAAACAAAACAAAAGAATACAAAAGGGAACAGCATTAAGGTTTTAACGTCATATTCTCTGGGTAGTGGGTGGCATTATGGGTAGTAGTTTTTTTTTCCTGTTTTTCTACATAATCCAAGTTTTCCATATAACTTTGATTATCAAACCTCTTGAGAGGACAGTACAAGTATAAACCATTTTAGAGTGTCGATTCAATAAAGATGTCCATAGTTAAGTCCTTATGATTACAGAAATTTTCACTCCAGAGCTGACGAAAGAATCCATAAGAGGAAGCACATGCACACCCATGGGAAAAGCTGGGAGTGCAAAACGCTCCATCCACCAGTCACTCACTCCATGAGCAAACAGCTCAGAGAGTGGAGCTGGGAAGTGCTGCGGTTAGGCTCACTGCTGGTGCACCTTGTGTAAAGAGATCGTTTTCAGTTATACATTACCATTCACATGGTACATTTATGCAAACACAGCACTGCACACAAAATCATGTACACCAGGACGGTTCATTCAACAGCAGTGTGATTGCCATTTTGGAGCTGGTGTTTCTTGTTGGGTGAGGCAGGTGGGGGCAGTGGACGTCCATTGAGTCCGTGATGCCATCCAGCCATCTCATCCTCGGTCGTCCCCTTCTCCTGCCCCCAATCCCTCCCAGCATTAGGGTCTTTTCCAATGAGTCAACTCTTCACATAAGGTGGCCAAAGTACTGGAGCTTCAGTTTTAGCATCATTCCTTAGTAGGGCTTTTTAGCAGTATCTGTGGCTTCTGACCACTGGATGCCAGAAGCAGCCTCACCCCCAGTAATGACATTGCCTAATGTCCCCTGGAGCGGGTGGCAATGCTCTTTCCCAGCTGGGAACCACTCGTGTGAGGGGTGCCCTGTGTCATTGCAGAAATGCACCTGCATGCACATGTGTGATTGCAGCCATGAGGGATTTACAACCAGGCCGTCCATTCCATTAACGAGTGCCAGTGCTAAGCCTGCTGTTAAAATTTTGGAGTGTCGCATTTCCATGCTGTACTTTATGGTCTATTTAAGAAGGATCCAGGGAGAACACAGCCCTATGTGATCTCCCCTTTGTGCTGATTTTAAAAGTCAGCCCAGTGTAGATTTTGCTGTGTATAATCTTTATGCCATCTTCACTTTTTCATGTCATTTTTAAACCATAAACCTGGCACACTCTAGATTGTATACACATTGTGTGTTTAGTTAAATGTTAAGTTATTAGCTCTGGATGAGGGGAAAAGTTGATTACATTTTAAAAACTGAGCTTTGGAGTCAAATGAACAAAATCATCCAAGGGTAGCTCATGACTAACCATACTCTAGCTTGTGAGTAAGTGGACACACGCCCTGGAAAATAGGACACTTCACTCTTAGGACAGGGTTGCAAGGCCAGCCTACCTGAGACCAGCCAGCACCTTCCCACAGCTTTCTGTAGACTTTTGAAGGTAAAGGACACACTTCAGCAGCATACTATTTCTTGGGGGGAAAATTATTATTGAAGAATGATTTGGAAATAAGGGAAAAAATTACCCTAAGAATAGCAGCTCAAACATATGGATCAATAAAAAGTAGATCTTATAGAGCTGGAAGTTGTGCTTCTTTGTTTATTGCAACCCACACTCACATCTGGCTACTAGATATAGCACCTTATGGATAAAAGCTACAAATGGACTTGCTGTCATCTGTGGAAACAAGTTTGAATCTATGGGGATTTTAGCACAAGATGACCCTGGAATAAACAGCAGGCTTGCCCAGCTTTGACCAGTAGTATTTCTCATTTAATTGGATTTTTTTCAAACCACCTTGACATAAACACCATTAATATACAATTACTAATATACACACACAGACAGTTAAAGAGGCCTACTGACCCAGAAAGTATAATTCAGTGTGAGGGCATTCTTCAGTACAATCATGACTTCTCTGCTCCATGGTCATGGCCATCTAAGAGCAGCCTTTATCTGTCCACTCATTTCCACCATGCTGCCATGTAAGGACACATGAGGTGACAACTGGCAAGAACCAAGAAAGTGAGAAAGACGGGCTCTAAGAAAGATACATCTCTATTTTGATGACATTTATGTAATCTTCAGGCATACACGTGGTAAACTACGTTGTTAATGGATATACATCAGTTCAGTTCAGTCTCTCAATCGTATCCAACTCTTTGCAACCCCATGGACCACAGCAGGCCAAGCCTCCCTGTCCATCACCAACTCCTAGAGTTTACCTAAACTCATGTCCATCAAGTCGGTGATGTCATCCATCCATCTCATCCTCTGTCGTCCCCTTCTCCCCCCTGCCTTCAATCTTTCCCAGCATCAGGGTCTTTTCAAGTGAGTCAGCTCTTCACATCATTTGGCCAAAGTATTGCAGTTTCAGCTTCAGCATCAGTCCTTTCAATACACTCAGGACTGATCTCCTTTAGGATAGACTGATTGGATCTCCTTGCAGTCCAAGGGACTCTCAAGAGTCTTCTCCAACACCACAGTTCAAAAGCATCAATTCTTTGGCGCTCAGCTTTATTTATAGTCCAACTCTCACATCCATACCTGACCACTGGAAAAACCATAGCCTTGACTAGATGGACCTTTGTTGGCAAAGTAATGTCTCTGCTTTTCAATATGCTGTCTAGGTTGGTCATAGCTTTTCTTCCAAAGAGTAAGCATACTTTAATTTCATGGCTGCAATCACCATCTGCAATGATTTTGGAGCCTCAAAAAATAAAGTCTGCCACTGTTTCTACTGTTTTCCCATCTATTTGCCATGAAGTGATGGGACCAGATACCATGATCTTCGTTTTCTAAATGTTGAGCTTTAAGCCAACTTTTTCACTCTCCTCTTTCACTTTTATCAATAGGCTCTTTAGTTCTTCTTCACTTTCTCCCATAAGAAATATGCATATATTATGCAAAACTATATAAGGATATAAAACAAACTTGTGATTTTATATATATATATATATATATATATATGATATATCATATATATCAAGGAGACCAAATCAGTCAATCCTAAAGGCAATCAATCCTGAATATTCATTGGAAGGACTGATGCTGATGCTGAAGCTGAACCTCCAATACTTTGGCCCCCTGATGCGAAGAGCTGACTCATTGGAGAAGACCTTGATACTTGGGAAGATAGAAAGCAGGAGGAGAAGGGGATGACAGAGGATGAGATAGTTAGATAGTATCACTGACTCAATGGACATGAATTTGAGCAAACTCCTGGAGATAGGGAAGGATAGGGAAGCTTGACATGCTGCAGTTCCTGTGGTCACAAAGGCTTAGCAATTGAACACAATTGTTTTATATATATATATATATATACACACACACATATGTTTGTTGTTATTGTTCAATATATCAAATATAAGTATATATTAAATAGGATTAAAAATCAAATAGATTCAGATTTTGGTCTTTGCCACTTACTGAGGGACCTTGAGCATATATATTTTTCTTGAACATATCATCTCAGTTTTATCATTATATAATACAGTGAAGATAATAATAGTACAAACCTCACTGGATTGTTATGAGAATTAAATAAAATAAACTTTGAAGCAGGCACACAATACATGCTCAGTTCAAAGGAGCTACTATTGATACGACAAGTTCCAAAGTTCTGAGCATTGCATTCTAAGTTTCACAATAGAATGTCCATTGTCTTAATTTGTGCCTGGAGAACTAGCTGGAAGCTTAACTCAGAGCAGACGCAGCAGAAACTCCAGAGACTCCAAAGTCCACTGGGGACCCATTTATGTTGAGTTACTCTGGCTAGAGGGAGAAGAGGCATCCCACAGTGCCAAAGAGTGGGAGTTACAGAACGTGGTTTTTCAGATTGGAAGCCAATGATTAGGAAGATAAGTCACACATAGCTCCCTGATCCATCTGGATTGTGCAGAGAAGTGCCAGGCCAGCTTACTGATACATAGGGCTGCACCCCAGGAGACGTGCTCTGCCCTCTTCAGGTTCTCCCTTTTTTGAGCTGATCTTAAGGGCGAGCCTTTTTGGCTCGACTGGGAATGGATATCGTCTATCTGAGCTGGATGCCAGATGTTTAGGAAAGGTTGGGGCATGCAAGGCGCTCAGCTTCTGGATTTCTTGGGGGCTGATGGTGTAGTGGAAAGATGCAAAGAAATAGAACAATAGAATAGAATAACAGAATAAAAAACAACAGAAGGGGAAAGGTTAGACACCTCTACAAGAAAATTAGACACACTAAGGGAACATTTCATGCAAAGATGGGCACAATAAAGGACAGAAATTGTATGGACCTAATAGAAGCAGAAGATATTAAGAAAAGGTGCCAGGAATACACAAAACTATACAAAAATGATCTTCATGACCCAGATAACCATGATGGTGTGATCACTCACCTAGAGCCAGACATCCTGGAATGTGAAGTCAAGTGGGCATTAGGAAGCATCACTACAAACAAAGCTAGTGGAGATGATGAAATTCCAGTTGATTATTTCAAATCCTAAAAGATGATGCCGTGAAAGTGCCACATTCAATATGCCAGCAAATTTGGAAAATGCAGCAGTGGCCACAGGACTGGAAAAGGTCAGTTTTCATTCCAATCCCAAAGAAAGACAATGCCAAAGAATGCTCAAACTACCGCACAATTGCACTCATCTCACACACTAGTAAAGTAATGCTCAAAATTCTCCAAGCCAGGCTTCAACAGTACATGAACCGTGAACTTCCACATGTTCAAGCTGGATTTGGTAAAGGCAGAGGAACCAGAGATCAAATTGCCAACATTCGCTGGATCATAGAAAAAGCAAGAGAGTTTCAGGAAAACATCTATTTCTGTTTTATTGACTATGCCAGAGCCTTTGGCTGTGTGGGTCCCAACAGACTGTGGAAAATTCTGAAAGAGATGGGAATACCAGACCACCTGACCTGCCTCCTGAGAAATCTGTATGCAGGTAAAGAAGCAACAATAAAACTGGACATGGAACAACAGACTGGTTCCAAATCGGGAAAGGAGTATGTCAAGGCTGTATATTGTCACCCTGCTTATTTAACTTCTATGCAGAGTACATCATGAGAAACGTTGGGCTGGATGAAGCACAAGCTGGAATCAAGATTGCCGGGAAAAATATCAATAACCTCAGATATGCAGATGACTCCACCCTTATGGCAGAAAGTGAAAAAGAACTAAAGAGCCTCTTGACGAAAGTGAAAAAAGAGAGTGAAAAAGTTGGCTTAAAACTCAACATTCAGAAAACTAAGATCATAGCATCCAGTCCCATCACTTCACGGCAAATAGATGGGGAAACAATAGAAACAGTGACAGACTTTATTTTGGGGGGGCTCCAAAATCACTGCAGAGGGAGGGTGACTGCAGCCATGAAATTAAAAGATGTTTACTCCTTGGAAGGAAAGTTATGACCAACCTAGACAGCATATTGAAAAGCAGAGACATTACTTTGCCAACAAAGGTCCGTCTAGTCAAAGTTATGGTTTTTCCAGTAGTCATGTATGGATGTGAGAGTTGGACTCTAAAGAAAGCTGAGCCCCGAAGAATTGATGCTTTTGAACTGTGGTGCTGGAGAAGACTCTTGAGAGTCCCTTAGGCTGCAAGGAGGTCCAACCAGTCCATTCTGAAGGAGATCAGTCCTGAATATTCATTGGAAGGACTGATGCTGAAGCTGAAACTCCAATACTTTGGCCACCTGATGCAAAGAACTGACTCATTTGAAAAGACCCTGATGTTGGGAAAGATCCCCTTGATGCAGGAAGAGAAGGGGATGACAGATGATTAGATGGTTGGATGGCATCACAGACTCAATGGACATGAGTTTGAGTAAGCTCTAGGAAGTGGTGATGGACAGGGAGGCCTGGCATGCTGAAGTCCATGGGGTTGCAAAGAGTCGGACATGACTGAGTGACTGAACTGATCATGTAGTGGAGGTGTATGTGGACAGCTTGCCTGGGGAGAGAGAACTCCCAGTTCCACAGAAGTTTAGTTTGGGTACTACTTAAGTAAAACTAGCACTGTCCCAGTGAGTCCATTGGCAAACAAACCAGAAGGAACCCTGTGGTCCTTTCCAATATAATCCTGATTATCCTTCTAGTGGACAGAGAATGATGGACACTTTTGCAAACATTCTGCAACAATAAACTTTCTAAACCATCTTGAAGGCCATAACACTAATGTAGGTCAGCTAAGAAGTGGATGCAGTCTCTGCCCACATCTTCCATGCAAATGCTGTGAAAATTAGAGGTTTTGGTGCTTTGGTGGGCTGGGGGGGGCGGTACTGGGCATGGAGCACTTGAACTGGGTCTCAACGGGTGGGGGGCTTTGAAGGATGTAGAAGAGTAAAAGCTGGAAGAACTGAATGAGCAAAAGCATGGAGGAGGACAAGGAGAACAATCTAGAGTACGTTGATGTGTAATGCTTGAATTGAACATTTATTTGGAGGTGGACCAGAAAGGAGGTTGAGGTCAGATAGCGGTGGGAACCAATCACTAGGCTAAGGCTTTTTGACTTTAAATGCAGCTGAGGAATGACAGCGCCAGGGTGATAACTCAGGTCTTCTGGCTCCTAGCTCCTCTCCAGCTCTCTTCAACTCTCCTGCACTGCCTCGCAATGTCTGTCTTCAGGAAGTATATTGTTTCACTTGGAAATGAGATAATCTGGGCTTCAGGTCATGAAACAGTTGTGTGCCTTGGCCAAATCACCTTTTTTGGGTTTCGGTTTAAACCCAAAAATGAGATGGTTGGAGAAAATATTTTCTGGCTCTTTAAGATGGAAGAAATCTCTTTGGAAGACTAACATAATAACAATATTCAGAATGTTTGGGGAGGAGGGAAAACCAACAGACACCAAAAATCCTCTGGTTCCATGATTTATGCTATATATATATTGTCTTCCATATAACAAACACTCCTAATCTCTCTCTGTCTCTACCATCCTTTTATTTTCTTTTTAACTCTTTAAGAAGCAACTGTGCTTTACTTAATTTGATCTTCTGTTACTGTATTCTCTTACTATGAGGCAGTTTTATATGTGAAATACTTTCTGTTTGAATGAGCTGCCATCAGGACTAATAACTCATCTTTTAAATCTTTTATCCATTTTAAGTTTCACCTAATTCCTGGTCTCCATCCTTAATGTCCGATTCCCGCATGTCTGCTTGTCTTTGTCTATAACCCAAAGCAGGTCTCAGGAAGAGGAGCAAAACAGAGACTAGGAGGGGCAACCAACCAAATCCTGGGCCATGTAAACTTTCTCTTGATGTGCCCCCAAAGTCTGCCAAACCAAAGCCCTTGAGGATCTCAAAGAATTCAAAACCAGATATAAAATAAATAAATGCAAATGGCACATTTCTTAACTATAGGGTCTCCTCAGACTTCTTCAGGTCCAAGTTACTCCCTGATTTTTTCCTTCATTGGTTTCAGGGGGAATGAGGCCAGAGTTTGACCCTTTACTGAAAGGTTATATACATGGAGAGAGGGATGAAAGAATAATACTGAGTCAGGTCCTATGGGGAAGGAAAAGGAAAAGTAAACATCTTCCTGGAAAATAAACTTCTGCTCTTTCAAACCCTGAATGCCACCTTTTCAAGAATAAGCTGTTCAAAGAGTGGGTATATGTATATGTATAACTGATTCACGTTGCTGTATACCTGAAAATCACAACATTTCAAATCAATTATACTCCAATAAAAAGCTTTAAAAACTCCAAATACATTCAAAATATTATTTTTCAGATTTTATTTTATTATTATTATTTTTTACTTTACAATAGTGTATTGGTTTTGCCATACATCAACATGAATCTGCCACGGGTGTACACGTGTTCCCAATCCTGACCCCCTCCTCCCACCTCCCTCCCCATACCATCCCTCAAAGAATGAAGTGTTCCAAACTCCAGTGTCATCCCTGAGAAGACCTGTTTGCAGAAAATTGGCCAAATTAAACGAGCCATCCTAACCTGTACAAAACTTTTTCATATTTTCACCAGTCATATGTATGTTTATCTGGTGTTACTCACTATGGGCTCCCACACGGCACAGTGGTAAAGAATCAGCCTGTACACTCGTGGCTAATTCATGTCAATGTATAGCAAAACAAATACAGTATTGTAAAGCAAAACAAACTAAAAAATAAAAATTAATTTAAAAAAATAAATAGCAAACCTTAAAAAAAAAAAAAAGAATCAGCCTGTCAAAGCAGGAGACACAGGAGACATAAGAAATGCAGGTTTGATCCCCGGGTCAGGAAGATCCCTTGGAGAAGGAAATGGCAACCCACTCCAGTATTTTTGCCTGGAAAATTCCATGGGCAGAGGAACCTGGTGGCCTACAATTCATGGGGTCACAAAGAGTTGGACACTACTTAGTAACCAAATAACAACAACAATATGTAGAAGAAAAACCTATTCCTCCTACTCTCAACACTTCTGATGCCAGAGGTGTTGGGCTTTCCTTACGTCAGCCAATTCTCTGCCTCTCTGGGTACCACCTAGGTGTGCCACAATTCAATTATAATAGTAGCCATCAGGAGCTAGTGTAGACCTCACAGATCAGGAGCCCAGTCTCATAAGACTCCTCCCGCTTTAGACATCAATTGCAATTGGACTGACTAGCTATAAATTGGAGGGGGCGGGTCTCACAACCCCCTCCTTTGGTCTGATCATTTGTTAGAATGCCTCTCAGAACTCAGGAAAGGGCTTTACTGTCACTTATTTATTATAAAGGATACAACTCAGAAACAACCAAATGGAAAAGATGCCTGGAGCAAGGAGTGCAGGAAGGGGCAGGGAGCGTCCTTGCCTTCTCTGGGACCCCTTTCAGTCTCCGCACCTATCACTGGGGAGAGAATGACAGTACACCTGCCTCCCAGGGTTGGTGTGAAATGAAACACTGTGTGAAGTGAACACATGTGTGTGAAGGGTTCAGAACAGTGCCTGTGAATAGTAAATGCTACTAAGGACCAATGCATGTGACTTTGTGGTGTAGGATTAAACACCCAAAAGAGAGTGGGCTAGGACAACAATAATCAACATTCATAGAGCATTGACCTGAGGCTAGGTGCTTTCTCTGTATTAACTCATTTAATCCTCACAGCACCCCAGGCTATATATAAACTCTTACGTTCATCATCATTACCACCACCATCATCCTTGGCATCATCCCCATTATATAAATGAAGGTACTGGGATCCAGAGAGGTAAGTGGCTAGTCCAAGGTCACCTGGCTTGCAAGTAAGTAGCCCAGCTGGGGTTTGAGCCCCCAAAGACCACTGCCTTCTCCCTTATTCCAGAAGGTGAAGATCTACAAACAACAGGCAGATTAGGAAACACCACATTAAATGTGACTGCCTTCTGTTTGGCAAACTTCAGGGCAGCAAACTTAAATACCATTTATTTTCCAGAAACACAGGTCTTTAGCTTATGCTTTGAGGGCTTCTTTGCCCTTGTTCTTTTCAGCTCTGAGGGTGACGGCCCACATTGGCAGTGTCCCCTGAATGCATATTCAACCTCCATTTCTGCAGCACAACCTACAATTCTGGAAACATCTACAATTTCAGGGCCACAAACTCTTTCTTTCCAGAGTTTTTTTTCCTCTTTTCTTTCTGCTTTCTCCTTACCTTCTCCATAAACCTCTTTTCTCTCCTCTCCACAATTTATTTAGGCCTGAAAAGAAGCCAGGGAAATGATATTTGCTTTGGGAGGAGTAGAGAAAAATAAAAGTTGGGCTAGCCAAGGAAAAGAATTAACTCTGATTTTCCACAAAGGGCTACTTCATAGAAAGTCTGGGACTTAACGGTGCTTTATAGTGGCTCTCCCTCTCTCTCTCTTTCTCTTTTCTTTAGGAAAAACAAAGTTGATGTAAACAGCTGGAGACCATAACTTGAAAAACCAAGAAAGTAAGATGAATAAAACTTCCTGTTTTCCTCTCCTACTCAAGTCTACAGGGGGCTGGCCTACCAGGCCGCCTTCCAGACCAGATGTTTGATTCCCAAAGCTTGTTTCAGAGTCTCTGCATATCAATTAATCTTGACACAGCACGACCAGACCTTAGATTCAATTACAACGAGCAGGTTCAGCCAAGCGCCTGCTGGGACATAGGTTCCTCCTGGGAAAAGCCGGGTAAATGTGGCCAGCATATGACATGGGACCAGTGAGTCAAATTCTCTTTTATCGCAATCTAAATTATATGCAACAGCAGAACTCCTCCTAGAAGCCAGGTACCATGCTAAGATTCCAGATTTAATCTCACTGAACCTCCTCTAATCCACATGACAGCCACACAAGGGAGATACAGTTACTAGTATCTCTGGTTTATAAATCAGATCAAGCCTTGGAGGGGATAATGACCTGACTTTACTTCTCCTCTGTCCCCTTCCTCACTCTCAACCCTTACGTGCTTAGAAAAGACTGTGTGTGTGTGTGTGTGCACATGCTAAGTCGCTTCAGTCATGTCTGACTCTTTGCGACCCCATGAACCATAGCCCACCAGACTCCTTTGTCCATGGGATTCTCCAGGCAAGAATACTTGAGTTGCCTTGCCCTCCTTCAGGGGATCTTCCTGACCCTGAGATAGAACCCACAGCTCTTGTGTCTCCTGAACTGGCAGGCAGGTTCTTTACCACTAGTGTGGCCCAGAAAAGACTAATGCATGAAAAGAAACATAGGGACAGAGAAGCCTCCTCTCTGGAAAGGAGACATCCTTGTCTGCATTGCTCTGCTCCTGTCTAGGCTCCTAGGCGTGTTGCTTTTCTCCTTGGCTGTTCATTCTCTTTGGAGACATGTTGTCATCTATTTTGAAGGTCTGTCTGCATCCTCTGAGGTCACACCCAGCCATCAGCCTCAGGACCCATTGCCAGTAATGATGTAGGCTCCCTTCAGCCGGTCTCTCCTCCTCACATGTGTAACCCAGAGCAAGGAGGATATATCCCTTCACGGTAAAACTCTTAAGTGCTCCAACAGATTATAAAACCGAGCTCCAAGCATGACACCCATCCGTATTTGTCGTTCTCACTCTGAGTGAGATCTGCTAGTAGGGTTAGTGGTGGGGTTGTTATTAAGTCTCTTCTCTGCAAAAGAAGGCCAAAACATGTGCTTGACTGGAAGCTGACTCTTGCCTATTGGGTAGTTATCAGTAGCTAGAAACAGGAAGTCATTAAAGTCTGTTTTTTGTTTATTTTGTGGGATCTTCAAAATTTTCCATAATTTCTCAGCTATAAAGATAACAGGTTTAGCTTTTCAACCAGCTAATGGGTACCCACCAGTAGCCTTCAGTGGTTTTCTGGGTGGCTTCCACATCAGGTGCAGCTTTGAGTGACTGCCCCTTCCACAGTTTGTGCTCCCCATTCTCACCATCAGCATCCCACTCTGTATACCAAACTCTTCAAGGAACAGAAACATAGTCTTTTCTCACCAAGTTCAGGAACTCCAAGTGCAACCTCCCTCATCCTTTTCAGGCAAGCATAGTGTAGGCCAGTGTTTAATGTTTTGACATCTGGAGAACACCCATTTAAATTTAAAAAAAGAGAGAGAGAGAGACAAAACAAATTTCTTTCCAGTAGAAATTTTCAGTGCCATCAATATCCTAATGTCACTCTGAGTCCCCAAGAGAAGAATGTAATATGTAGAGATTCCTAAATTTTTTGACCTTAAAAGACCACTTGGGGACCTCTTATGATATTAATGTCCCATAGATACACTTTGGGAAATCATAAAGTGTTCGTACGGCCACCACATGTTAAGGACCCATCAATGCTGAAGACTGCATCCTTCTTCTCACTCAACATTCATCACATCCCAAACTGCAGGCCTGATCACCATTTTACAGGTACAGAAAATGAGGCTTAGAGAATGTCAGCCACTCGCCCAAGGACACACAGCCAGGGGAGAATAATGCAAGGGCAAGGCCAAAGATTTTTTGCTGTCGTTATTGTTTACCTTTTATTGATTGACTGATTTGGCTACATCCACTCTTAGTTGCCAGAGAAGGCGATGGCACCCCACTCCAGTACTCTTGCCTGGAAAATCCCACGGATGGAGGAGCCTGGTAGGCGGCAGTCCATGGGGTCATGAAGAGTCGGACATGACCGAGCGACTTCACTTTCAGTTTTCACTTCCAGCATTGGAGAAGGAAATGGCAACCCACTCCAGGGTTCCTGCCTGGAGAATCCCAGGGACGGGGGAGCCTGGTGGGCTGCCGTCTATGGGGTCACACAGAGTCGAATATGGCTGATGCAACTTAGCAGCAGCAGCAGTCTTAGTTGCGGCATGTGGGTTCTTTGCTGTATCATGCAGGGTTTTTATTTTTGATGCGACATGTGAGCTCAGTAGTTGTGGCACGGAGGCACTGGAGTGCACCAGCTTCAGTAGTTGTATCCCTTGGGCTTAGTTTCTCCATGGATTATGGGATCTTAGTTCCCCTACTAGGGATCAATCTTGCTGTCCCTGCACTGCAAGGTAAACTAGACCACTAGGGAAGTCCCCAAGATCAAAGATTTTGAATGGCAGACCTCATCTTCTTTTTCCTTAAGAAAATTTCCTCCTTTCTAAGAAAGTTTTAAGATGCAGGAGAGAGCATAACAAACACCCACCATTTTACTATATAAAATTAGTCATTTTTCTTTGGTCATATTTCTTTCTAGTCTTTTAAAAAATAAATTCAATATTATAGATAAAAGTTCATTTCTTATCAGGCTGCTTACCTGTTATCAATAAACCCCAACTCTAGGGGCAAGGTCGTGAAGGTCCATAGCCCAGGCTGCTTTTGGGTGCTCTCTTTTCAATCCATAAAAGTATTTTCTCTCACCTATTTTTTGTTTCCCCAGTGCCTTCTTGCATTCCATTCTAAATCTGAGGCACACAAAGAAACATTTTAAAATAACCTAATAAGCAAAACCTGAGATCAGTCGCCAGGACCATGGTCCACAGTTAAGAAGAGCCCTATTCAGGTTTTCAGAGAAGGGAGTAGAATCTAGGGTCATATTCTCAGGTGGGGCTGGAGCTGCAGAAGCTGACAGAGTAAGTGCTGTGGAGCACTGGCTAGTGAGTGCTCATGGTGGAGCAGAAGATGTAGGGTCTACACGTGAGGACCCAGACAGCTCTGTGTGCAGGCCAGTTATACCTGTAATTGCCCCAGATCACTCATCTCAGGTAAAACTCCCTGCCATCCTCGCTCTCCCCACTCAATTTCTTGTTCTACATAGTTACCCCTTCCTGGTATTCTGTTAAACATTTTCACTTGTTTATTGTTTCTTGTCTGTCTTCTCCACTAGAATGTAAGCTCTCTGAAGGTAGGGCCATGTCTGCTGGTCACTATGCTCCCCCTTCACTTGTCCTCCTCTGCTCCAGCTCATAGAGAATATTCAGTGCTTCTGGAGAGCATGGAAGGAGACAGCCAAGAAGGAAGCAGGAAATTTTTTTTTAAAGTATCAATGGAGAATCAAGTCTGATAACAAGGATTGAGTATAAGTTTATGACATACAAAAAAGAGAGAAGACAATGTTAAGCTGGTGTTATTCTCATAGGAACCTCTTTTCATAGAAGGAAAACACGGACATTAGGAAAAGAAATTAAACCCCCTGCTTCATGGAACAAAATTTCCCACTAAAAATCCTGCTGCTGGTCACAGGAAGGAGGGACAGTAAATAGAGTTTTGTATCTCCCAATTTGGGGCTGTAGAGGTAATGGTGTGATAACCAAAGGTGGTTAAACCAAAAGCACATTGATCGTCTTTGCTGCGATAACAGTAGACCCGCAGCTTTCTGTGGTTTGCAACAACAAAGATTTGCTTCTGTCCACCATGACGCTGATGGTCTCTGCTCCATTTAGGATATAAGCTAAAGGAACAGCCCTTATTAACAGCATACATTTCTTGTGGCAAAGGACTTCTCCTTAAACATGGTATCCATTTCCATTCTATCAACCAAGGCAAGATACGTCGAGGGAAGGGCTGTATACTTCTCTTCTCAGAGAAGTCACTAGAAGTCTATGGCAATGGACAGGAAGTGCAAGACTTCCATAGGAAGGAAGAGTGAAGAGTTGAGAGCAATGATATGATCTTACCCCATCCCACCCCCCAATTTTTCTGTCTTATAGCATTAAATGAACCTTAAGCTCCAGCTTAAGAAATATCAGAACACTTCCCATACAATCTTAGGAGAAGGAAGAAAGAAGGAGAAAGAAAACATGTAGAATGCTGCTGTAGTTTCTTAAAACAAGGAGAGAGAAATCAAGGACATAGGATGCGGGTGGATGTAACATCTCCTTTTATGCACTTCAGAAGGTAAGAAGGGGCACAGACAGCAAAACCCCAGCTGCCAAAGAATGTGGCCTTATGCATTACAGCCATGACATTTGATTCATAATTTGGTAGGCTGCATTATTACTCCCAATTATTTGCTGCCCCTCCTTGAGAGAGGATTAGGTTTCCGTGAGCCTGGTGGGCTGCCGTCTGGGGTTGCACAGAGTTGGACACGACTGCAGCAACTTAGCAGCAGCAGCAGCAGTCATCAGTGGATGGAGACAGCCAAGAAGGAAGCAGGAAATTTTTTTCTGAATTGGAATGGTAGGCGAGAGACCACAGCAGTACTTGAAAAGCACTGTTTCACTTAAGTAAATACATTTTAACTTAAGCTGGTAACAGATTTGACTCTAAACCTGCACCCTCCACCCTCTGTCTTGTCCCTTGTCAGTTCTAGTGCTGTTGTTTTTCTGTAATCTTTACAGCAGACACTTTACTGATTGACATTGGACTCAACTCTCTAGACTCTGATTGTCAACCCTGATCTGGGTCCTAAAAGCTGGTCCCTTACATCCAACAGCAGCTAGGTCAACACATCTGGATTTTTTTTTTAGTAGCTTAAACTCGATATTACTAAACCTGAGTTCATCACTTCTGTATTTCCCTTCACTGTTCAGTGTCTTTTCTAATTCCAGTATTCAAATTACAACTCTGCCAGTCTCCATAGGCTCCAAATAGCGAGTGAAATATACATACTGAGATGTTTGCCACAACATATATTTTATATATGGAAATAGCCTAAATGCTAAACAATAGCAGAACAGTTTAAATTATTTAAATATATATGAGTTATGATATTTAAACAAATACATTTATTTATTTATTTAAAGTAAATTTCCAAGGAATGTTTAATGACTGGAGATGGGGTCCATAATATAGTATTAATGAATATAGACACAGAAGGGGAATAAAGGTAATTTTTAGAAGTCAGACTTCAGTCAGGAGAATAAAGACACCTCCTGTCTTGCAGGCAAGGAGAGTTTCAATACAAGGAACAAGAGGATTCCAGACTTGTTGGAAAGGCTAGGGGAGCCATCCTGATCACCCCAGCCTGCATCCCTGAAGCAGGTGGCTCCCAGGAGCTCAACTGGCTGCTGCAGCTGCTGCTAAGTCGCTTCAGTGGTGTCCAACTCTGTGCAGCCTCTGCAAATCTCAAGAACCCCCAGGAAGCTTTGGCCAGTGCCTTTGTCTGTAGCAGAAAAGTGGCTGGTTTTCCAAGGCTCATTCCCCTTAAGCCACTATGAAGTCACAACATCCTCCCTTGTCTCAGCTGCCTCCAGGCTTAATGGCCTCTCCTTCTAGACCGACTTTCAAACCAGCATGAGCATCTCTTACAAGCAAATCCCAAGAGGGAAATATTCAGCAAGAGGATTCTGGGAAATGTGGTCTCCAGAAAGGACTAGTGGTGATGTGTTGATAGCAGATAATCAGTAAGTTACAGTGAATTATTATTCTTCGATATAGTGGAATAGTATACAGGAACCAAAAAGAAGCAGCTTTACATATATGTTAAAACTGAAAGGTTTAAGACACATTACATAAAAAAGGAATATTGCTGACAATAGGTATAGTGTGCTACTGCTATAGTCGTGTCCGACTGTGTGCGACCCCATAGACGCCAGCCCACCAGGCTCCCCTGTCCCTGGGATTCTCCAGGCAAGAACACTGGAGTGGGTTGCCATTTCCTTCTCCAATGCATGAAAGTGAAAAGTGAAAGTGAAGTTGCCCAGTCGTGTCGGACTCTTTGCGACCCCATGGATTGCAGCCCACCAGGTTCCTCTGTCCATGGGATTTTCTAGGCAAGAGTACTGGAGTGGGGTGCCATTGCCTTCTCCAAGTATAGTATAACCTATTATAAAAATTAATTTTAAAAAAAGTGTTGCCATAAAGAAATATAGCAAAGAAAGTATCTGAAAGGTCACAGAGCAAATTCATAGCCACAATTAATTCTGAGGAGAAAGTGGAATTAATGGGTTAGTGAAGAAGAGCTTTTTTTTTTTAATAGGTTCTTTATTGTTTGACATTTTCATAAAAATAAATTCATGTACTACTTATAAAATTAAAAATTGAAATATATACACATATATACAGGTGGGGCTTCCCTGGTGGCTCGGTTGGTAAAGAATCTGTCTGCAAAGCAGGAGACCTGGGTTTGATCTCTAGGTTGGGAAGATCCCCTGGAGGAGGGCATGGCAACCCACTCCAGTACTCTTGCCTGGAGAATTCCATGGACAGAGGAGCCTGGTGGGTCACAGTGCACGGGGCCACAAAGCTGGACACGACTGAACTCAGCAGCAGCAGCAGCATACCTATATTTATATATAGATATCATCTGTCTATTTATCTATCTTCATTCATACACTGTAATGTGGCAGATATTGGGAAAATGACAGTGACCAAAACAGACACAGTTTGAATCTGTGTCGCCCCTTCTCAGCAGCCTTTAGGGACTTCCCTGGCAGTCCAGTGGTTAAGACTTCGCCTTCCAATGTAAGGGGTGCTAGTTTGTTCCCTCGTCAGGAAGCTAAGATCCCACACATCTGGTGGCCAAAAAACCAAAAGATAAAATAAAAGCAATATTGTAACAAATTTGATAGACTTAAAAAAAAAATCTTTAAAGAATTCAGACTTGCTAAGTTCTTGCCCCTCCTTTGCCTACTCATTTTCACCACCTCCATTTGAGTCTCTTTATTCCAACTATTTCATCTGCCAGAGGCATTACCCTCTCTTTCTTCTTGTTTAAATTCCATCTCAATTCTATGGTCTTCAAGGTTTTGTTCAACTCTTAGTTTCTCTGAAGTAGTGTGACTTGGGGAATGATTCCCAAACTTTAAGTCCTATCCTCTCTGAAGGTCAATGTCAAGTTTCTCCCTGGGAACCAATCTCCCTGTTTTGTCCATAGTGTTAAGCACATGGCTATCTACATCCATTACTAGACAAGGAAACGAGGCTCTCTGAAAGCCAGACTGCATCTCCCAATAGCCCGCGGCTTGTGCAGAGAAACCATCTCCACTTCCCCTCGGTCCTGATATCAGATGCTGTCTGATGTCTGCTCGGACTGCAGGTTTGAAGGACAGAGCTCCGGCATATTCTCAGGAGTCGTATGAGACTTTACACACAGCACGGACTAGCCCTGCGGCATTCCCTTGTTAAAGGCAGTGCTCATTTTCTATCTATAGAAGAAATCCAAGATCAAAGCCACAGGTGTTTTTGTGGAAAACAAAGCACTTGCCTTTCAACCAGAAAAGAAGAGGAAGGCTTCACCTTTTCTCTGAAAGCTTGTTGAAAACTCCCCTGTCCCAGTGTAGGATTAACCTGAATGCTCATGCTCCCTGATGGTTCCATTCTTCATAAAAATGTGTCACTAATCTCACAGGGTTTTGGCTGAGTATAGAAGTAAAGATCTAGCTCTCCTGGGACACTGTGCTGGTCTCTGAAAAGATATGATAATTAAGAGATGGATCTGGCCTCAGGAAGCGCGCAAGCTTAAGTTTTTTCAGAAAATGTCACAAGAATCACAAGTTCCTTTGAGATCAAAGCAGCTTGCTAAGCAAGCCTGTGCTTCTATCCTGACTTGGACAGATGGCACCAGTATGTTATTCCACCTGGCCTTCAGGATCAGTGTAAACTATGTCCTTGAAGATCCAATGTAATTAACATTCATCAGTCAGCAGCTATAAAGCACCTACCAAGAGCAAGGTGAGGCAAGGGCAGGGACCTGGTGCTGAGTGAGATGAGTTCCTTGACTTTGGGGCAGTTACACACCAGAGGTAAGTTTATTTATTTTATTACAACTAAAGGCTCTTTCTGCTCCTATTCTCTCTATTCCTCGGACTCTCTGATCTTGTGACTTGGAGCCTCTGCCACCGCCATGAAAAAAGAACGTGACCACTGGTTTCATACAGCTCACTCACTAGTCTCAGGGGAAGGATGAAGAAATCTTGGAGGAAACTGAGCTGTCCCAGCCCAGACCAGGCAAATGCCCTGACACTCAACTGAGCAGCAGCTCCATGAAAAACGAATGGTTGCTATTTTAATCCACTGAGTTTTAGGGTTGCTTGTTATGCAGAGAATCTAAGCCAATCCACTGTATGATACTACAGTCTACGCCCTAGTCACAGCTGTCTTACAGGTAGGCAAGTTTGAATGTTCAGAAAAACTACATGATCTTTTGTTCCTCACATTATGATTCTTAAAGTTCTTAAAATGCAAAGGACATATGAATTACTGTACAGATTTGTATATACAACTCATGTATGCAACATTTCATGGACAAGTTAAAGAATTTTTTGAAGGTGATTTTGTTTTAATGTGGACATCTCTATTGAATTTGTTACAACATTTATTCTGTTTTTTATGTTTTGGATTTTTTTTTTTTGCGCCATGAGGCATGTGGGATTTTAGCTCCCTGACCAAGGACTAAGCCTGCAACCCCTGCACTGGAAGGAAAACTCTTAACTACTGGACTGCCAGGGAAGGTGCTCAAGAATAACATTACTTGATTAAGTGAGATTTTTTATTTACTAACTGATTTTTTTTTCTTTTTTGTCAGAGTGTGGGTGCAAGGAAGGCTGTCCAAGCCTTTAGTTGCAGCATGCAGAATCTGTTGATAGTTCTCTGACCTGGGATCAGACCCAGGCTCTCTGCATTAGAGGTGTAGTTTTAACCACTGAACCCACCAGGGAGGTCTCTATTCACTAATTTTAGAATCTCCGTTCAGTTCAGTTCAGTTGCTCAGTCGTGTCTGACTCTGCGACCCCGTGAATCACAGCACGCCAGGCCTCCTTGTCCTTCACCAACTCCCGGAGTTCACCCAAACTTTTCATCCGGTTGGTGATGCCATCCGGCCATCTCAAATCTACTCTTAATTAAAATGGAACTTTATCAATAATATAAGCTTCTGGAGGCAGTTCAGTTCAGTTGCTCAGTCGTGTCCAACTCTTTGCAATACTGTGAACTGCAGCATGCCAGGCTCCCTATCCATCACCAACTCCCAGAGCTTACTCAAGCTCATATCCATCAAGACAGTGATGCCATCCAACCATCTCATCCTCTGTCGTCCCCTTCTCCTCCTGCCTTCAATCCTCCCAGCATCAGGATATTTTCCAATAAGTCAATTCTTCCCATCAGGTAACCAAAGTATTGGAGTTTCAGCTTCTGCATCAGTCCTTCCAATGAATAATCAGGACTAATCTCCTTTAGGATGGACTGGTTGGATTTCCTTGCAGTCCAAGGGACTCTCAAGAGTCTTCTCCAACATCACAGTTCAAAAGCACCAAAAAGCATCAATTCTTCTGTGCTCAGCTTTCTTTAGAGTCCATCTCTCACATCCATACATGACTACTGGAAAAGCCATAGCTTTGACTAGATGGACCTTTGTTGGCAAAGTAATGTCTCTGCTTTTTCATATGCTGTTTAGGTTGGTCATAGCTTTTCTTCCAAGGAGTAAGCATATTTTAATTCCATGGCTGCATTCACCATCTGCAGTGATTTTGGAGCCCAAGAAAATTAAGTCTGCCACTGTTTCCCCACCTATTTCCCATGAAGTGATGGGGCTGGATGCCATGATCTTAGTTTTCTTAATGTTGAGCTTTAAGCCAGCTTTTTAACTCTCCTCTTTCACTTTCATCAAGAGGCTTGTTAGTTCCTCTTCACTTTCTTCCATAAAGGTAGTATCATCTGCATATCTGAGGTTATTGATGTTTCTTCTGGCAATCTTGATTCCAGCTTGTACTTCATCCAGCTCAGCATTTCACATGATGTACTCTGCATCGAAGTTAAATAAGCAAGGTGACAATATACAGCCTCAACATACTCCTTTCCCGATTTTGAACCAGTCTGCTGTTCCATGTCCAATTCTAACTGTTGCTTCTTGACCTGCATATAGATTTCTCAGAAGGCAAGTCAAGTGATCTGGTATTCCCACCTCTTGAAGAATTTTCATTTGTTGTGATCCACACAGTCAAAGGCTTTGGTGTAGTCAATAAAGCAGAAGTAGATGTTTTTCCAGAACTCTTGCTTTTTTGATGATGCAGCAGATGTTGGCAATTTGATCTCTGGTTCCTCTGCCTTTTCTAACTCTAGCTTGAACACCTGGAAGTTCACGGTTCGTGTACTGTTGAAGCCTGGCTTGGAGAATTTTGCACATTACTTTGCTAGTATGTGAGATGAGTACAATTGTGCAGTAGTTTGAGCATTCTTTGGCATTGCTTTTTTGGGGGATTGGAATGAAAACTGATTTTTTCCAGTCCTGTGGCCACTGCTGAGTTTTCCAAATTTGCTGGCATACTGAGTGCAGCACTTTCACAGCATCATCTTTTAGGATTTGAAATAGCTCAGCTGGAATTCCATCACCTCCACTACCTTTGTTCGTAGTGATGCTTCTTAAGGCCCGCTTGACTTCACATTCCAGGATGTCTGGCTCTAAGTGAGTGATCACACCTTCATGATTATCTGGATCATGGAGATCTTTTCTGTGTAGTTCTGTGTATTCTTGCCATCTTTTCTTAATATCTTCTGCTTCTCTTGCGTCCATACTATTTCTATCCTTTATTGTGCCCATCTTTGCATGAAATGCTCTCTTGGTATCTCTGATTTTCTTGAAGAGATCTTTAGTCTTTCCCATTCTATTGTTTTCCTCTATTTTTTTGCATCAATCACCAAGGAAGGCTTTCTTATCTCTCTTTGCTATTCTTTGAAACTCTGCATTCAGATGGGTGTATCTTTCCTTTTCTCCTTTGCCTTTAGCTTCTCCTCTTTCTCAGCTATCTGTAAAGCCTCCTCAAACAACCATTTTGCCTTTTTGCATTTCTTTTTCTTGGGAATGGTCTTGATCACTGCCTCCTGTACAATGTTATGAACCTCCATCCATAGTTTTTTAGGCATTCTTTCTATCAGATCTAATCCCTTGAATCTGGAGGAAAGGACTGTATCTCTGTGTCCACCTACCCTGACTCCATTCCTGTGATAACTCAGTGCTTCTTTAATAGAATTGTTTGTAGTTATGAAGCTTCCTGTGCATACATAGGGCAGCCTTTCTAGAGAGCTCTGGGGCACAGTTTGTTGGTGCCAAAAGTTTGCAAGCTAATATGTGTAAGCACTCATTCAAACATTACATATATCTTTTAACTAAAAATTTAAAATAAAGCCAGAAAAACCCAGTCTCGGGTACACATTTCCCTTGCCAATTAAAACAGCACATTTTTCTTCCTCTCTACCAGTCAGGTGCAAATTAGAAACAGGATATTTTTTAGAAAAATTTTCCCTCCCTCAGATTTCATCACACAGCTGCCCTCAGTGCATGTACCCTGACAACTGCAAAAAGCCCAATAAACTGTTGTGCTTGAAGGAGGCGTGCTCCAAGTCCTGGCGCAGGAATTGGAGTCTTCCCCGGGGAGACCTGCCCAAGCTCCCACTCTGGCTGCGGGAGTATATCGCCCATTCTCTGTCCAAACCTGGCCTCCGTGTGATCTAGGTCAACGCAGCCAATCTCCTTTGTTTGTCCAGCTGGACACTGGGGATAATGATACCAAAGTACCTCACCAGGGCGTCGAAGAGTTCAACAATTCAATCACATAGAAACCCTTGGTTGAAAGCGCCGCAAAAAGTGGGCAGGAAAGAAAAAACCCCCTTTGGCAGAAACAGAGCGGTTGCACAGAAAGGGCCCTCCAGCAAACCAGCTGTTCCTCTCCAGTTCTTTCCATTCCCCCCACCCCAGACCCCACCCCTTTGACTTTTGTTTTAGAGGAAGCATCGCCCACCCCTTTTCCCAAAAGGGAGGATGGACCTCACCATACACCAGCAGTTCTCTCTGACAGTCTTTCTCCTGCTTTCAACGCTTTTCTCACCTTCAAAGGCTGGAGACTGAGCGTCTGCTGCTGCTGCTGCTGCTGCTGCTAAGTCGCTTCAGTCGTGTCCAACTCTGTGCGACCCCATAGATGGCAGCCCACCAGGCTCCACCGTCCCTGGAATTCTCCAGGCAAGAACACTGGTCAATTAAGGAAAAATCCCAGTTCTCCACAACATCACATGGCAAGCCTGTCTGGTTGTCTCACATCTCTCTTGAGAATGTGGCTTCTATATCTTGACCCCTCAGGTAAAATGAGACAAGAAGAGTCCTATCTTAACGCCTCCTTATTTTGCTGGTAAATTGCCAGACTCATAGGCCCCCGATAAATTTTGTTGAGTGAATAAATATTGCTATTTCTTTCTTTACAGTATGTTTTGCTTTGAGTGTGTTTTGACTCGCCAACTAAATTTGAAGTTTCTCTAGGACAGAGGTTATGCCTCGCAGAGAGCGGGACCTCTGGGAGCCCAAGGAACTCAAAGTACAGTCCTGCGACCACCAACACCAGTTACATCAGTTAGCTGTCTCGATAGATGTCTCATTGTCTTAGCAAAGTGCAACCGATTTCCTTGTTTTCTCTTTCTCTCCCCAAGAGCAATTTGTACTTTTACACTATAGAAGAAACGATAAAAATCAGTTCTGATTTATCACAGCATAGTGTACTTTTGACAGCTTCTAATGTTACACATTTCTTGTTCTGTCTGTTTTTTGAGGAAGGTACATGTTCAACTCATCCTCCAGTGCACAATAATCCCCTCACACAGTAAATTTATTATTGAAGTGTTTGATTTCTTTCTTTGAGATGTCCTTTTATTGTGCCTACTGCCCTGCATGGGTAAACAATAAATGTGCCATGTTATTTACCAGCTGAGCCACCAGGGAAGCCCAACAAATGTGCCAGTCTCTTGTCAATAGAGTTTTGATGAGAAATTCAGTGATTAGTAGGAGAGAGTGGCAGACCCAAAGCATTAGGGTTATAACATATCAGCGTGAAGATCTTTGTTGGGGAGAGGACAGAGAATTATGAGGAGAGGAAGAGTCTGTAAGTGGATGAGGTAACTAGAAAACACCTGGTGTGCAAAGATCAGTGTCTGTGTTAATATTTTTGCAAGGATAATCACAATTTCAGTTATTTTGCAGCACTACAGATTTCTGTACTGGGCTCCGGCTGTTGAAATATGCACCTTGAGGAAAGCTTTTGTCTTTTGTTGAGATATCTTAAATGTTGGCTGGAACTTAATTTTTATTAGGGGAGACTTTATAGCTATTATCTGGAATGATGAGTATACGCCTTGATGTTAACAAGGATTTCCCAATGGAAATGTTTCAGTGTTACAAAATGGGAGATTCAAGATGCAGGAAATAAAGTCAGCATAGGAACCGGGCATCCATTTCTCCCTTCTGAATTTCTTGGTCTTTTTTTTTAAACCTCTGCAGAATATGTAAAATTCTTTGGATCTGAGCTCATACACAAGCTAGGAGAAGAATCTCACAAAAGATGGAATCCTAACCATTTAATGCTATATACAATGTGATGTTGTATATTTAGAGGGCAAATGTGGAGTCGCTGAGCCTCTCTCAGTAAACGAGAATATGGAAATAGAAAAATCAACAAAAGCAAATGTTGGTTCTTTGAAAAGATCAACAAATTTGACAAAACTTTAGCTGGACTAACAAGAACCAGAGTGAAGATTCAAAATACCGTACTAAAACCAGGAATGAAAGAGAAGATGTTAATATTGAACTTCCAGAAATAAAAATGATTATAAGGAAATACTATGATTAATCAACTTTTCTAGGTGAAATGAAGAAATTCCTAAAAAACACAAAATTCTAAAACTGACTCAAGAAGAAATAGAAAAAGTAAATAGAATTAGAACAAGTAAACAGATTGACTTAGTGATTTAAAAACTTTTCACAAAGGAAAGGCCAGGCCCAGATGACTTACTTCTGAATTCTACTAACCATCTAAAGAAGAATTAATGCCTATTCTTCACAAGCTCATCCAAAAAATTAGAAAAGGAGGAAATAGGCCCCAGCTCATTCCATGAGATCAATGTAATCCTGTTAATAGAGCTAGACAAAGACATCATGAAAAAGAAAATGATGGACCTACACCACTATGAACATAGATGCTGTAATCCTCAACAAAACACTAACAAAATAAATCCAGCAATGTATTTAAAAAAAAAAAAAACTGCTCCCAGATGCCTGACTCTCAGAAACTATATGAAATAAAAAAAAAGTCTTTTATTTTACACCCCTAGATTTGGGGGATATTTGTTACATGGCAACTGATAATCGTTGTACATATTGGTACATGAGGTGCTGCCATAATAAAAACCAAATGTGCGATTGAAAGGGAGCTAGACCCTGTGGGGTCCTTCCAAAGATAAAGGCCTTTCTGTGTCCCCTGCTTCTTGTTTGTAAGAAAAGTAGGTTTTCATTTTTCTAGACCTTCCCTGAGTTCCAAAGGGTTCAGTTCAGTTCAGTCGCTCAGTCGTGTCCGACTCTTTGCGACCCCATGAATTGCAGCCCGCCAGGCCTCCCTGTCCATCACCAACTCCCAGAGTTCACTCAGACTCAAGCCCATCGAGTCAATGATGCCAAAGGGTAGACAAACAGTAATTAGGACAATGAGGGAATGCAGAAAGAAACAATGGTGCAGGGAGAGGACCTGGGCCTGGTTCCTCTTCTGGGTATGTGCATAGCAATCTGATGCAAAATCTCTGTTCTTCTGCAGGAACTAAGGCCCCCCTCCAAGTGGAGGATGGTAATTTCAGGCCGAGCACAGCCTATGGATCCCAGACTGCTTGGAACCAGAAGGCTGTTGATTGAGATTTCTGGAATGCCACCCTGTTACTTCACGATGAACCAATTAGAGAAGGGTTACACACCACAGTTTGCTTATAAATTCTCCTTGCATGGCCCTTGCATGAACCTTTCTCTGCTCCAAACTCCGACAACACTGACATTTCAGTTTGTTTGTAGGTAAGGCACAGGAACCTGGGATTAACAGCAGGAATAACTTTGGAATCAGAAAGTGGGAGAAACATGAAAGAACTTCTAGGAAAATGTGCTAATGAAAGCTCAGGAGTTTTGACTAAGGGTTAAGGAAGCCCACTGATCCCAGAGGAGGCTACCAGAGAGAATGTGAAGGGAAGGAAGAAAATGGCATTGGCAAAGGGAGGAAGAGGTACACAATGGTAGAAACATCAGCAGCATTAAACTGTGGGATTGTGGAAAACAAAATATATGCTAGTGACCTGGCTGATCTGGGGAAGGAAATTTCCAGGCCGAGTGCTGAAGGAGCCTCCTGGTTTCTTCTTCCTGCTTATATTTAAATGCAAGAGGAAAGAGACAAAATCAAGAAGTATTGTTTGAAAAAAAAAGGAAAGACCCTTGAGGACTGACAGGTTTTGAAATTTCTCAGCTTCTTCTTCTTTTTTCTCAGCTTCTTTTAATGGCCAAGAATAAAACTTAAAACTGGCTTTGAGGCAGCATCAGTTCTATTGCAGCAACCCATAATTTGTTACACAACAATAGATAGTGTATATACTTCCCATCACACTCATAGTAAGTGTCTAATTTTTTACCAACGCCTTTAAAATTCCCCTTTACTTACCAGCACCCATAGCACTCTCCTCCCACCTCATGGGCTTGAGCCAAGCTGAATTTCTCTCTGTCTTTCTTTAACACTCCAAGCACTCTCCAATCTAAGTGACTTTCTATTCTCTCGATTTCAAATGATTTCCCCCAACATGTTCATGGATGACTCTTTCTTGTAAGTCATACCTTCCCTTTGTATTTAGATCAATACAGTTGATTGATCAATATAGTAGATCAATACAACTTAATTTATATCAATTAAGTTGAAAAGTCAAAGTTTCTTTAAGGAGGCAACATTTTAGCTGTGGTCTGAAAGATAAGATAATAATAGTATCATTTAGTAGCTGGTATTATTTTTCATGTATTGATTTGTGTATATTTTAATTGTCTGTATACATCATCAAAAATGTCAATTCCATGAGAGACCATATCTATCTTATTTATCACTATACTGTCAATGGGGCTTACTTAGAACCGTGCCCAGCACAGAGTAGGAAACCAATAGATGTGTGCTGAATGAATAAGTGAATGAATGGATGCCTAGTTTAGGTGACTGGGGCTAGGTGTCACAGCTGGCAGGGTTGAAACTGGTAACTCAACACTCATGCCTTTAACCACTTACTTCAATTATTTGAACAATTCCAATGAAATTGATGTCATAATAATTTCAGACTCTCGATTGACATGACCTTTCTCAAGTATATAAACAGAAACACACAGGATACCCAGAACAAAAGATATTTTTAAAATTAGTTCAAGAAGCTTTTATTTTATTATTATTATGTGTTCAAAGTCTGCAAAATGTATTCATTTCATTTTGTCTTTTCTTTCTATATATTTTCCATAGAATTTTCCTTTCTTCTACCAGACTCAGGTAAGTCAGGATTTAGGATTTCATCATTTCTTCCTATCTTCTTCTTCTTCAATTTCACATAAAAAAATATGCAATCACCAGAAAAGCCCACCACAGGGAATAATGAACATGAGGGGCCATACGGAGATGAGTGGAAGGCATTAGAATCACTTCATCTCTTGTTTGGAGGGTAAAATCACTCTGGCAAATGCAGGCATGACACAAATTCATTGCCACATGGCAATGAGTGTTGTGCCTGGGAGATTATTTTGTTAACTCCATCTGCCTGGCATCACCAGAGGCTCCAAGAGCATGCTGGAACATTGAGACAATCTCACCCTGGGGGGAGAACCCAAGCTCTTTCATTACTGGGTTCCTCTGGGGCTGATAGGGATCCTTTCTAACTGAGAAGTCTGTTTTGATCTCACTAGGGCTGAAGTCCATCACCCTGTTGGCTCACTCAGCAGCCCTCAAGTATTTTAGCTTCATATTGAAAGTTTTTCATAAGCCAAGGAGGCAGGAGAAATAAACAGCAAACAGCTTTGAAAACTATGGACAAATTTGGTCTCATTTATAGTGTTCTAACCAGTAAATCTTATTCCTCTCACATAATAGTCCTTCAATACACACACATACAGTCTCACCACACACCTTGACACATACACACATATACACCACATATATACACATATATATCCTGTCTGCCTGCTAAGTCACCCGTGTCTGACTCTTCAAGACCCCATGGGCTATAGCCCACTAGACTCCTCTATCCATAGGATTCTCCAGGCAAGATTACTGGAGTGGGTTGCTATGCCCTCCTACAGGGGATCTTCCCAAAAGGACAGAACCTGCTTCTCTTATGTCTCCTGCATTGGCAGGTGGGTTCTTTACCACTAGCGCCACCTTGGAAATACATATATACACACACATATATACATAAACACACACACACAAGCACGGTCACTACCCCTTTAAAATTAGCATAAAATTCGACTTTAAAATTACCTGAAAACACAAAAGCTGTGGTTTCTGTATTTTCCAGGCTACTTTAATTAAGATTTCTTGGATTTGTTCTCATCTGAAATTTCTTTCAAGTCATGTGGAAGTTAGGCAGGAAGGCTGCTGCTGCTAAGTCGCTTCAGTCGTGTCTGACTCTGTGCGACCCCATAGACGGCAGTGCACCAGGCTCCGCCGTCCCTGGGATTCTCCAGGCAAGAACACTGGAGTGGGTTGCCATGTCCTTCTCCAATGCATGAAAGTGAAAAGTGAAAGTGAAGTTGCTCAGTCGTGTCTGACTCTTCGTGACCCCATGGACTGCAGCCTACCAGGCTCCTCCATCCATGGGATTTTCCAGGCAAGAGTAATGGAGTGGGGTGCCATTGCCTTTGCGAAAATACTTCCCCAAGACTTAGTCTTTGCATAAATGCTCATCCAAACAAACCAGAGAAAATTGATAGTTATGGTAGGAGGTGGCAAAGTAGTGTCTACATATGGAAATATTTGAATCAATTTCTAATAAATACCACTTAGGCTTTCTGTGTGGAGTGATATTTTAATATGGGATTTGGCATCAAATCCTCTCTGGAATATACTGAGGGAGGGGATGGAGAGTGAGAATTTGTTTCATAGATGTTACTCTATGGTATCTACTGAAAAAATTATTTGACACATAGGAAAGGGTAGGGGTGATCTGGGGACACTGAGGCAGGGTGTCCTTGCTCTGCTTGAAAGGCCAGGACCCAGACCAGCCATCTAGAAGACCCTCATCAGGTTGATCAGGCACATTTCCTAGGGAACTTTAGGCTTACCTGATCCCATATTCTAAGAAGCCTCTATAACTATCAATTTGTCCCCAGGTAACTACCCCACGTTGGAATTTTCAAAGCCCACAAGCCCACAATCTATACAAACAAATGTTTTTGTGTCCTTTCTGCCTCTCAACCATCAAAAATTATGAAAATGCTCTTACTTGGTACTGTTTATGGAATGTTTGTAGACTGAACAAAGGTTGTATCATGGGATGGACAACTCACTGGCCTAGGAATTAGAGGGTAGGTATTCTGGTCCTCTACTATTACCTGTGTAAATGCGGGGGGATCCTGAACCTCTCTGAGACTCAGTCTCTCCATCTTTTAAATGGAGATAATGGTAATATCTGCTCTCCCAATTGGTCAGGTCAGGATCAAAGGACTTAAATGTGTGGAGCAGTCCTAAAATGTGTGTCCCAGAGGGAAGGCATGATCATGATTTATGTCAAGGGATGCATAGAGTTTATTTATTACAGGTTACAGAATGTTTTGGGCTTCCCAGGTGGTGTCGTGGTAAAGAGTCTGCCTGATAATGCAGGAGGCACAGGAGATGGGTTCAATCTCTGGGTCAGGAAGATCCCTTGGAGAAGGAAATGGCAACCCACTCCAGTATTCTTGCCTGGGAAGTTCCATGGACATAGGAGCCTGGTGGGCTAGAGCCCATGGGATTACCAACAGTCAGGCACAACTGAGCGACTGAGCATGCACATGTACAGTTTATTTCAGGGGGCTACATAGAGCCCAGCTGGAGAAATCGTTAATGCTCTCCCCCACCCCACGCAAGCATGTTGTTGTGTGTATATTAGCAATTCTCAACTAGAGGTGATTTTGCCACCCAAGTGGCATTTGGCAATGTCTGGAGACAGTTTTGATAGTCATGGTTGTTGGAGAGAGAGCAGATGTGCAACTGGTATCCAGGCAGCAAAAACCAGAGACCTCTAAAGATCCAAAAAGGACAGGTCAGCCCCTCACAACAAATTACAGGACCCAAATATCAATAGGGCTGAGATGGAGAACCCCTGGTGTGTGCATATGCCTTAGAGCTAGAGAGCAGTTGTAGGATGACTTGAGAGGCTCAGTCCTCTGAGACACACCTTGAAATCTTCTCCTGGAGAGCTCAGCCAGGTGGTGGGGGTGGCTTAGTCACTAAGTCATATTCGACACTTGTGACCCCATAGACTGTAACCTACCAGGCTCCTCTGTCCATGGGATTTCCCCCTGGAGTGGGTAGCCATTTCTTTCTCCAGGAGATCTTCCTGACCCAGGGATCAAACCCAGGTCTCCTGCATTGCAGGCAGTCTCCCTGCATTTCTGCATTTCAAGTGGATTCTTTACTGACTGCGCCACCAGGGAAGCCCTGGAGAGCTGAGCCAGGTAGAGGGTATGAAATCCCTTGCAGTAATTATGTGGGGGTGGTGAGGTAGGGGAAGCTCCTGAAGTATCTTAAGCAGTAGCTGTCAATGTGTGGTCCTCAGACCAGCAACATCAGCACTACCCCAGGGAGCTTGTTAGACATGCAAAGACTAGGCCTTCACTCTGGACATGCTGAGTTGGTGGTGCCTGGCAATCTACATTTTTAACAAGCCCTCCTGGTGATTCAAACCCAGACTGTAGGTTGAGAACTCCTCACTGAATAATATCACGACTCGGATCTTGCCACATAGCACCTGGAAAAACAGTTAGCTTGGGCCAGCTGTGGGGACTCCTGACCATCTTTTTAGCCCAGGAATCTCCCTGCTAGCAGCTCTACATTTCAAAGAGCTGAGGCAACCTCTAGCTGAAGAAAGCAAGTGTAGTTATGACTTAGACCTCCTATTATAAGACACCTTGCTGAGAACCACCTGGGGGAGGAATGCCCCAGATGGCACACACTCACTTATGATGAGATGTTTGGGTGACAAGGTTTTTCTTAGTAGAGGACAGGAGTAGCTTAATGCTTCCCTGGGAGGGGCTGGCTCCCAGGTTCACGGTCTTGCTGCAAGGTATGGCACGATGTGGAGCACTACTCTTTCCGGTTGGTCCTCTGAGGATGCAGTTGAGGCAGAAGTAGGGTTGGGTAGCCAACGAAGTTTCCAGAACTTGTGTTTTTTCCTTCAAGAAGACTCCTCAGTTTCTAGACTTTTACTAATGGGACAAATTCAAGCCCCAGTGGGAAGAAATACAGTAAATTCCTTCTGTCTCCAGATCTGGTGTCTGGGCCCATCTCTCACACAATCTCTGATCATGTGGCCTGGGAAAGTTGATTAACCTTCTTAAGACCACACTGCTTCATAAGTAACTTTGTAGGAATAATATACTTTCACTACTTCATGACAATACTCATTCATTTAATAAACATGTGTTCCATACATACTAAGTGGCATAGAAACTTGTAGGTGGGAACTAAAGACGCATGATGCAAAATCAACTGGAAACATACATGTCCACTCAATGTTTACAACATAAAGTGATAAATGCTGCATGAAGCCTGACAGGAGCCCAGAAGAGGAGGTGTGGAGGTCATCTATTGATCTCCAGTCCCCTTGTTCTGACAGCAGCACCCAATTCACTGTTGGCTAGCTAGGCTTCTCCCATGGGACCCACTGTTTCAGAACATACCCATCAAGCAGATTAGCTTTCTCCCGGCTGAGGGCTGGCCCGGGAGCCCTGCTTGTTCAATCAGTCATGTCATCCCTGGAACTACATTTTTGAGCTAAGGAAGCAAAGGCTGAAAAACATTTGAGTCTCATTTTTCCTCATAGGGGAAGTATGAAAAGACCATCATTTCTTGGATTCCAGCACTGCTTTCTGAGAAAGTATTGTTCAGCTCATCCTTCAGTTCTATGAGGACACAACACACAGTCAATAGATGCATTCTTCTTGACCCAGAGTTGTTTCTGTTGCTCACAACCAGGGGACTCTAATTCATATAGGGACTGTGAGTGTTCAATGTGCAAAGGTAGGTCCACCAGGAAGCTCTCTGAACTTGGGCATCCAGATACTTGCCTGCAAAGATGCCTTCCAAGGCACCCAAATGGATCCTGATGATGTATTCAGATGGTCAAAGGTTTTCATTGCAAAAGAAGATTTTAATAGCAGTTGGTTATGAGCAATGCTCCTTTCAACCCTGGCTTTCTCTTATACATTTCCCCTTGTCTTAGGTGAAAATGGAGTGACAATCTGAGAACTCAGTTCAGGGGAAGCCAAGCAGAGAATACATTTAGTTTGAGTTTAATGGAATAATTAGCAGATTTTCAGTCATTTTCAGATATAATGAAGTATTTCTAGTTATTCCAGTTTAGGAAAACCATAGGTTTTAGGTATCCTAAAGTCATCTATAATAAAAAAAATATTGTTTTGATCAACCATGTTAGAAAAATGACTAAATTATATTGCTATTTCTCTATTGAAAGATTATATTATAAACAATATTATAAAACTGTTGTTACATAAAGAGGTGATAAAAGACTAGGCAGCCCAGTGAATAGGGGGAAACTAACACAAAGACATATCAGGTAATTAATTGCTTAAGGAATTCATGATTTTTGTAATGCATTAGTTTTCAAAACTTGCATTTGTTGTTTTTCTCATTCTAAAGGAATATTCATGTTTACATCTAATTTTATATTATTTTCTTAAAGAAGATCTTCCAAATTGAATTAGGATCGGGCCCACAAAACACAATCCAGCCCTGAAGACAAGAGGACATGTGGCAGACTTCCGCGGTGGTCCAGGGGTTAGGCATCCGCCTGCCAGTGCAGGGGGTCCCTGGTCCAGAAAGATTCCACATGCCGCGGGGCAACTAAGCCCATGTACCCCAGCTCCTGAAGCTTGCAGACCTAGAACCCCGTGCTCCACAACAAGAGAAGCCACCACAATGAAAACCCCACGCAGTGCAACTAGCGAGTAGTCCCCACTCACTGCAACTAGAGAAAAGCCTAGATTAAAAAAAAAACAAAAACCTAGAGAAAAACCTACAGCAACAGAGACCTAGTACAGCCAAAAAATAAAATAAAAAATAAAAAAAATTTTTTTAAAGATTACATACAGTAGATATGGGATGGCCCTTTGGAAGCTGTGACACACTGCGTCAATGTAAATGATAACATTTACCCAGCAAACATTTTACTGAGAGCTACCTTTTTATGCCAGGCATTTGATAGCCTGATGATACAAAGTCACAGACCTGGCAGGCGCATGGCACAGGAGTAGTTGAGAGGAGCTACCCCACGTCCAAGGTCAGGAGCAGCCACAGACAGGAGCTACCCCACGTCAAAGATCAGGAGTGGCGGCCAAGAGGAGATACCCCACATCCAAGGTAAGAAAAACCTCAAGTAAGACAGTAGGTGCTGAGAGGGCATCAGAGGGCAGACACACTGAAACCACAATAACAGACAACTAGCCAATCTGATCACACAGACCACACAGCCTTTTCTAACTCAGTGAAACTAAGCTATGCTGTGTGGGGCCACCCAAGATTGGATGGGTCATGGTGGAGAGGTCTGACAGAATGTGGCCCACTGGAGAAGGGAATGGCAAACTACTTCAGTGTTCTTGCCTTGAGAACTCCATGAACAGTATGAAAAGGCAAAAAGATAGGACACTGAAAGATGAACTCCCCAGGTCGGTAGGTCCCCGATATGCTATTGGAGATCAGTGGAAAATAACTCCAGAAACAATGAAGGGATGGAGCCAAAGCAAAAATAACACACAGTTGTGGATGAGACTGGTGATAGAAGCAAGGTCTGATGCTGTAAAGAGCAATAATGCATTGGAACTTGGAATGTCAGTTCCATGAATCAAGGCAAATTGGAAGTGGTCAAACAGGAGATGGCAAGAGTGAACGTCAGCATTCTAAGAATCAGTAAATAAAATGGACTGGAATGGGTGAATTTAACTCAGATGACCATAATATCTACTACTGTGGTCAGGAATCCCTTAGAAGAAATGGAGTAGCCATCATAGTCAACAAAAGAGTCTGAAATGCAGTACTTGGATGCAGTCTCAAAAATGACAATGATTTCTGTTCGTTTCCAAGGCAAACCATTCAATATCACAGTAATCCAAGTCTATGCTCTGACCAGTAATGCTGAAGAAGCTGAAGTTGAACAATTCTATGAAGACCTACAAGATCTTAGAATTAACACCCAAAAAAGAACACTATGAAGACCTACAAGATCTAGAATAACACCCAAAAAAGATGTCCTTTTCATTATAGGGGACTAGAATGCAAAAGTAGGAAGTCAAGAAACATCTGGAGTAACAGGCAAATTTGGCCTTGGAGTATGGAATGAAGCAGGGCAAAGGCTAATAGAGTTTTGCCAAGAGAACGCACTGGTCATAGCAAACACCCTCTTCCAACAACACAAGAGAAGACTCTACATGTGGACATCACCAGATGGTCAACACCAAAATCAGACTGATTATGTTCTTTGCAGCCAAAGTTGGAAAAGCTCTATACAATCAGCAAAAACAAGAATGGGAGCTGACTGTGACTCAGATCATGAACTCCTTATTGCCAAATTCAGACTTAAATTGAAGAAAGTGGGGGAAACCACTAGACATTTAGGTGTGACCTAAATCAAATCCTTTATGATTATACAGTGGAATTGAGAAATTGATTTAATGGACTAGATCTGACAAGCAGAGTGCCTGATGAACTATGGATGGAGGTTCATGGCATTGCACAGAAAGCAGGGATCAAGACCATCCCCATGCAAAAGAAATGCAAAAAAGCAAAATGGCTGACTGGGGAGGTCTTACAAATAGCTGTGAAAAGAAGAGAAGTGAAAAGCAAAGGAGAAAAGGAAAGACATAAGCATCTGAATGCAGAGTTCCAAAGAATAGCAGGGAGAGATGAGAAAGCCTTCTTCAGCGATCATTGCAAAGAAATAGAGGAAAAGAACAGGATGGGAAAGACTAGAGATCTCTTCAAGAAAATTAGAGATACCAAGGGAACATTTCATGCAAAGATGGGCTCAAAAAAAGACAGAAATGGTAGGGACCTAACAGAAGCAGAAGATATTAAGAAGAGGTGGCAAGAATACACAGGACTGTACAAAAAAGAACTTCATGACCCAGATAATCACGATGGTGTGATCACTCACCTAGAGCCAGACATCCTGAAACGTGAAGTCAAGTGGGCTTTAGGAAGCATCACTACGAACAAAGCTAGTGGAGGTGATGGAATTCCAGTTGAGCTATTTCAAAATAGATGGGGAAACAGTGGCTGACTTTATTTTTCTGGGCTCCAAAATCACTGTAGATGGTGATTGCAGCCATGAAATTGAAAGACGCTTACTCCTCAGAAGGAAAGTTATGACCAACCTAGACAGCATATTAAAAGGCAGAAACATAACTTTGCCAACAAAGGTCCATAAAGTCAAGGCTATTGTTCTTCTAGTAGTCATATATGGATGTGAGAGTTGGACTATTAAGAAAGCTGAGTGCTGAAGAACTGTTTTCTTGAACTGTGGTGTTGGCAAAGACTCTTGAGTGTCCCTTGGACTGCAAGGAGATCCAACCAGTCCATCCTAAAGGAGGTCAGTCCTGGGTGTTCACTGGAAGGACTGATGTTGAAAGTGAGACTCTAATACTTTGGCCACCTGATGCAAAGAGCTGACTCATTGGAAAAGACACTGATGCTGGGAAAGATTGAGGGCAGGAGAAGGGGATGACAGATGATGAGGTGGTTGGATGGCATCACCGACTCGATGGACATGAGTTTGGGTAAACTCTGGGAGTTGGTGATGGACAGGGAGGACTGGTGTGCTGCGGTCCAGGGAGTGGCAAAGAATTGGACATGACTGAGCAACTAAACTGAACTGATGATACAAAGTAGAAGAATCCAGAAATTCCCAAACATGGCTGGCAAGCAGAAGACTGATAAGTTTTGAAAATATACAGATGTCTTGATCCAAAGGCTACTCATTGAAACCAACTATAGAGATGAAACCTATGAATCTATATTTTAAACAAATTCCTCAAGGGATTTTATGCAGCTGAACCAGCACTGGTCCTCCAGCCATCAGAAAGCACTGGAATGAGACTGTCCTTGCTGCCTTCAAATTACTTCAATTCCAGTGGGAGAGACTGAGAACTAAGTGCATAGTTACAGTATTATGTGATAAAGGCTATATGAGAGATATGGGCATTTGAGAAACAGGGAATTCATCTACATGTACATCAGATAAAAAGGTTAGGGAAGCCTTCCTTAAGGAGGTGATGCTTAATTGCACCTATTTCTGGTGAAATCAAAGAAAGGTAAGTCCCTTCTTTTCTCAATATAAGATTGTACTTTCACATCCTAAAGCTAAAATCTCTGACCTTGGCTGATTATTTCCTATTGTGCCAGCACCATGCAGCACGGTAACTTTGTCACTGCCTGTGTTTTTATAGATGAGGGGACAGGCTCAGAGAGGGTAAGCAGCCTGCCCAACCCTCACAGCTAAGTGGTGGACCAAAGCATCAGATCCCAGCAATCTGACTCCAAGTTCATGTACTTCCCACCTCAGCATGTGCCACCTTCCTTTAATCACATATATGACTTGGGAGGGCAGCAGCCTTCAGAACTTTGCTATTCAAAGTGGGATCCAAAGAGGAGCAGCCAGGTCACCAGGGAGCTTTTTAGAAACACAAAACTCTGGATCTATTGAATCAGAATCTGCATTTTAAGAAAACCCGGGGGCACAGGGAATGAGAGGAACACTTCTGGAAAAGAGGAGACAGGTGAAGAAGGAAGTTTCCTACCTACAGATACAGGCCAATCTCATCCCAAGGCGGTTAGGATATATTGAAAATATTCTTTTCCAGAGGAGGGAATTCCCAAAGATATAAAATAGGACACTGTTTTCACTAACTTTCTCACTCAGATGTTCTGTTTCCCCAACCGCTTCGTTTGAATCTGATTGTTCAATATGGCAGCAATCGGTCGCATGTGCAGCCGGGCCTTTGACATGTGGACTGCCCAAACGGAAATGTAACCCAATGTGAAATGGGGCTTCCCAGGGGGCATGAGTGATAAAGAATCACTGCCAGTGCCTGCCAATGCAGGAGATGCAAGAGGCTTAGAGTTGATCCCTGGGTTGGAAAGATCCCCCGGAGTGGGAAGTGGCAACCACTTCAGTATTCTTGCCTGGAAATTGCACAGACAGAGAAACCTGGCAGGCTACAGTCCATGGGGCCACAAAGAGTTGGACATGACTGAGTAACTGAGCGCACTAGGTAATTAATGCACACCAGGTTTTGCAGACTAGTATGACAGAGAGCACTTTTTCACCGATAATTGTTTATATTGATTGCAGGTTGAATTGATAGTTTGGGGGATCTATTTGGTTCGCTAAAATGTATTATTACCATTAATTTTACTTATCTTTTCAATTTTTTTTAACATGGGTTCTAGATCAATGTGAATTACATTTGGAGCCTGGTGTGCTATAGTCCTTGGGGTCACAAAGATTCGGGCATGACTGAGTGATTAAGTATACCAGTATACAGCAAGCATTTGGGGCTTGTATAACATTTCTGTTGCACAACATGGATTTAATTCTTCAGCTTCCGCAGCAAACGAAGACTGAAATTTCCTTGCTTTTCTATTAGTGGTGAAAGGTGACAGCAGGTTCTTACTTTAAAGAAATTCAGGGGCTCCACATCTCCGTTAAGATCAGGTTAGAAGCTAAGCAACGTGTCTTCCATATGGGTTGAGCCAAGAAAGAATCCAAGCTTGTCTCTAGGCTTGACAAAATGGCAAATCTGGTATCTACTTGTGTAAGGACTTTGGATTTGGGGCTGGGAGATGGGTCAGTTTCTGGGGAGCAGGACAGGACAGCTGGAGAATGAAAGAGGACTCAGTGTTGTGGAGGCCTCCCCAGCACAGGGGAAGGTAGATAAGTTTCCCATGCATTGGCCCCTTGAGGGTAACAATGCCATTTGACTTCTTGAGTCCTTCTTGGCACAGGACATGCTTAGCTGTCTCTCATCCTAAGTGAACAGAGAATACACAGATGGAATAAGTAGTAAGTTGTGTCTCTGTGGATTATACACATAAAGGTTAACAGAAAAAGAAAGAAAATGCAGAGCAAGGCATCTTTTCTATACAGTTACCTTTCAAGCACACATGCTGTAATTATATAGCAAGCAAACTGAGAGAGGAGAATGAGCTGGGTGCTTCCTGGAGACTAAGGCTGCAGTCCATATGGAGTTTTCGAGACTTTCCAAGGTTGGCTTCATGGTGAAATAACTTTCAGCTGGTCCTACAAACTGCTGCTTTCAGCCGGCTCAACAGCTTAGTTCCTTGGTCCAAGAAGCAGGGAGAACCCTGAAGGCTGCATTTTGAAAACCAAAACAAAACCTTGCTAAATGTGTTCCAGCTTTTCCTGTCCCAGCCCAGACAGCTGCTTCGTGGAGCTCATGGATGTCAGTGCTATAGAACACTTCAAATAGGAAGAGAGTTTCCATGATTTCCAAGTGAATGAGAGGTGCACTCATCTTTGGAGGAGGGGTTGGTGGAGGACTTCAAAAACATTGACTATATAGAAGAAAATATGTGTTGTTTGTCATTAAGTGATGGTGGATGAGACTAGGACAAAATGTTGGTGTCAGTAGATGAAACCCAGGCATGGTCTTTATTTTATGGGTTGGATATTAATTATACCCAAGCTCTTTGTTAAAATAAATAAGGAGTGAGGGAGATCCCTGGCTTTTGGGAAAGAAACAGAAATAAAGCTGTGACAAGGTCCAGGCCCATTAGGTGACATAACTTGGCAATGTCACTCCTTAGTGCTGGAGGGTAGGAAACAAAATCCGTTAAGAGAACTTGGAGGCGGCTTTGAAAAGATTTTGCATTATAGGGAGGAGATGGGTAGGAATAATAATAGCCTTCGTGGGAACATCATCACGCCAGATTATGCCCCAGACAATCTCACTCATTCATTCTTGATTTTCATATCAAGTCTGCCAGTTAGGTGCAGATGAAAAGTTTGAAGCTAACAGAGATTGGTTCATGAGTTTAAGGGAAAAAGCTGTCTCTGTAACATAAAAGTGCAAGGTGAAGCAGCAAGTGCTGCTGTAGAGAGCACAGCAAGTTCTCTCTTCTAGATACATTTTAAGATTTAGCTTAGATCATTAGTGAAGGTAGCTCCATGAAACACCAAATTTTCAATGTAGATAAAACAGCCTTATGCAGGAAGATGTCATTAAGGACTTTCATAGCTGAAGAGGAGAAGTCAATGCCTGGCTTCAAAGTTTCAAAGTCCTAATAACTACAATTAAAAGCCATAATTGTAAAATTTTGAAGTAAATTTATAAAATTTTATGCTATGAATCTCTTAGCAAATGTTCCTTGTCTAGACTTAAAGAAACCAATGTATCATGGTTTTGACATACACTGATGTGAGAGTTGGACTGTGAAGAAAGCTGAGTGCCGAAGAATTGATGCTTTTGAACTGTGGTGTTGGAGAAGACTCTTGAGAGTCCCTTGGACTGCAAGGAGATCCAACCAGTCCATTCTGCAGAAGATCAACCCTGGGATGTCTTTGGAAGGAATGATGCTAAAGCTGAAACTCCAGTACTTTGGCCACCTCATGCGAAGAGTTGACTCATTGTAAAAGACTTTGATGCTGGGAGAGATTGGGGACAGGAGGAGAAGGGGATGACAGAGGATGAGATGGCTGGATGGCATCACTGACTTGATGGATGCGAGTCTGAGTGAACTCCGGGAGTTGGTGATGGACAGGGAGTCCTGGCGTGCTGCGATTCATGGGGTCGCAAAGAGTCGGACACGACTGAGCGACTGAACTGAGCTGAACTGAAGGCAATATATAAATATATGAATGCATATTTCAGCAAGGGGCTTCCCAAGTAGCACAGTGGTAAAGAATTCTCCTGCCAAAGCAGGAGATGCAAGAGGTAAAGATTTGATCCCTGGGTCAAAAAGATCCCCTGGAGAAGGGAATAGCAACCCACTCTAGTATTCTTGCCTGGAAAATTTCATGGACAGAGCAACCTGGTAGGCTTCAGTCTCTGGAGTCACACAGATTCAGACACAACTGAGCACACACACATATGTTAGCAATGAGAAAACTAAGAAGGAAGTGTGTGTGTGTGTGTGTTTGTACACATGTCTTTCAAGTAATTTAGAAATATTAAATCAAAAATGGTAATTTCACAATTTTTGATAGAAAGAAGAGAAAGAGAGGACTCTTGTAGAAGCTAATGCAGCTGGTGACTTGAAGTTGAAGCCAATGTTCATTTACTGTTTGGAAAATCCTAGAGCCCTTAAGAATTATGCTAAATCTACTCTGTCTGTAATATATAAAAGGACAACAAAGCCTGGATGACAGCACATCTGTTGAGAAATTTTGCTCAGGGAAAAAAAAGATCCTTTCAAAATATTACTGCTCACTGACAATGCACCTGGTCAGCCAAGAGCTCTGATGAAGACGTACAATGAGATTAATGCTGTTTTCATGCCTGCCAACACAACATCCATTCTGCTGCTCATGGATCAAGTACTTTCACCTTTCAAGTCTATTATTTAAGAAATACATTTTATAAAACTACAGTTACCATAGAAAGTGATTCCTCTGGTAGTTTTAGGCAAAGTCAATTAAAAACCTTCTGGAAAGGATTCACTATTCTCGATGCTGTTAAGGACATTTGTGATTTATGTGTGTGTGCATGCTAAGTTGCTTCAGTTGTGTTCGACTCTTTGTGACTCCATGGACTGTAGCTGGCCAGACTCTTCTGTGCATGGGATTCTTCAGGCAAGAACACTGGAGTGGGTTGTCATTTCCTGCTCCACGCATCTTCCCTGACCAGGGATCAAACCCACATCTCCTGCAGGATGGATTCTTTACCAGAGTGCCACCAAAGGTCTATGGGAAGAGGTAAAAATATTAACACTAATAAGAATTTGAAAAAGTTTATTTCAACCCTCATGACTTTTTAGGGTTCAAGACTTCAGAGGAGGAAGTAACTGCAGATGTGGTAGAAATGGCAAGAGAACTAGACTTTGAAGTGAAGCCTGAAGATGTGACTGATTTGCTGCAAATTTCATGATAAAACCTTAATGGATAAGGGGTTGCTTATTATGAATGAGCAAAGAAAGTGGTTTCTTGAGATAGAACCTATTCCTGGTGAAGATGTTTTTGTGAAGATTGTCAAAATTACAAGAGATTTAAGCTATTACTGAAGCTTAGTTGATAAAGCAGTGGCATGGTTTGAGAGGATTGATTCCAATTTTGAAAGAAGTTCTACTGTGGGTAAAATGCTTTCAAAGACCATTTCATGCCACAGAGAAATTGTTTGTGCAAGGACGTGTCAATCAATGTGGCAAACTTCATTCTGTTTCACTTTAAGAAATTGCCACAGCCACCTCAGTCTTTATCAGTCACTACCCTAATCAGTCAGCAGCCATCAATGTCAAAGTAAGATCCTCCACCGCAAAAGAATATGACTCACTGAAGGTTCAAATGATGGTCAACATTTTTTAGCAATAAAGTATATTTAAGTTAAGGTATGTATGTTGTTTTTTTAGACATAATGCTCTTGGACACTTAGTTGACCACAGTATAGTGTAAACACACTGGGGCTCAATTTATTCTAATATTCACTTTATTGCAGTGGTCTGGAACTGAATTCACAATATCTTGGAGGTTGGCCTGTACTTGGGGCCAAAATACAGACTTGCTCAATAGGACAGATGTAGGAATAAGTCCCCTTGTCCACAGTGGTAGCCTGTCAATCACCCTGATGAGCGCCTTTGGAGTATACTTGTGTTTTGTGGGCAGAGGACACATGGGAACAGAGAGGGTCTCACCAGTGGGTGGCCAAATTAAAACTCTATGAAAATTAAAAAGGCTTCACATGGCTTGTGTCTGGTTAGTGTTTCAGGAATATTTGGCACCTCATGAATATTAGGTTTCTCTCAGTCCTTCCATCCTTTCAATATTCAACACTGAAGTGCTTGCTCTACTTATTAACATACTTATTCAATATATCTTATGAATTCTGACTATGTCTTACAAGGTACTTGCTCACTCATTATCTGTGCTTAATATATGTTGTGACTTCCACATCTTCTATAGTAGAATAGGATATTTTTGAATGATACTGGAAAGGCTCATCACAACCGTTTAATGCAAACTATTTCCACTGGGGTAGAAGCTCCCTCAGGTTCGATTTTGTCTGACTTGCTTATTGCTGTATCTTTACTGTCTAGTGTACTATGAGGAGTCTTTAAATTGTTGAATGAGTGAATGAACATCGTAGAAATAGGGAAATACAGAGAGAATAATTAGGCTAAAGAAAGGAAAGAAGCACGTGAGTCCAAAGCTTCCTCTGCTAACAGCCATACATGGGTCCCAGGTCACAGACACCTTCCTGTTCCATGTGTTAACCAGGCCTGTGATTCTGCCAGAGCAGTGACTCCTGAAGGATGACCCCCAGACTAGCAGCAGCAGCAGCAGCAGCATCTGGGCAGAAATTCAAACTACTCCCCAGACCTCTCCCCCATCTACTGAATCAGAAACTCGGTTGGTGGGCAAATCAATTGGTATTTCCAACAGCCTTCCAGTTGATTGTCAAGCATGCTCAGATTTGAGAACCACTGCGCTGGAATATTGTGGTGTCATCACGTTTTATTTCAATACACTTGCCTTGCAGGACACTGTGTTTCTCCTCTCTAGAAACAGAAGTCCAGTTTCATTTGTTTGTATAGGAAACCGTCCCTGGGTCTGCAGCCTCTTGCGTTGATGATGCTTCCTCACTGACAAATAGTAATGGGCAAGACCTGCCCAGGATGCCGAAGGTAAGGCACCACCCATATGCCAGCTTTTTCTAGAGTGAAAGTGCAAGCAGGGAGACAGGACACAGAGTGGATAAGGAAGAATCAGGCTAAAGCGAGCCATGTGAGGGGTTTTCCTCCAGGTTCATCAGAAGCTCAGGCATACACTGTTTTTGTGAGCAGCACCCTTTCCAGCTACCCAGTCTTTACTAGCAGACTTGGAGCCCCTGGATGGAAATAGATGCAACTCTGGCCCAATAGGTGGTCAGAGAAAGCAGGACTTAGAAGGGAATTCAGCATCACATGGCTAAAATAGCCAAGTACTGTGTTTGTCTTCCTATGAATTTTTTTTTATTACAAATGTATTTTAAAATCTTGCCTTTGTTTGTGTGTGCATACTCAGTTGCTGTGACCCCATGGACTGTAGCCCACCAGGTTCCTCTGATCATGGAAGTTCCCAGGCAAGAATACTGGAGTGGTTTGCTATTTCCTACTCCAGGGGATCTTCCTCACCCAGGGATTGAACCCAGGTCTCTTGCATCTCCTGCACTGGCAGGTGGATTCATTACCACTATGCCACCTAGGAAGCTCCATGCTCTGCTAGTTCTAACTATGTATTTATTGCATAAAATTTGAAAGACATAGAAAAGTATAAAGAAAAAATTGAATCATCCATTACCATACTGCTTAAAGATGACAACTCAGTGTTTTAAAGTATTGCATTTGAGATAAAATCAGTTCTGTTCAGTCGCTGAGTCATGTCCGACTCTTTGAAACCCCATGAATTGCAGCATGCCAGGCCTCCCGGTCCATCACCAACTCCCGGAGTTCACTCAGACCCATGTCCATCGCGTCAGTGATGCCATCCAGCCATCTCATCCTCTGTCATCCCCTTC
>SJXQ01001641.1:256445-309514 GCA_006408695.1 Aepyceros melampus | reverse complement strand
CAGCCATTCTGACTGGTGTGAAATGGTACCTCATTGTGGTTTTGATTTGCATTTCTCTGATAATGAGTGATGTTGAGCATCTTTTCATGTGTTTGTTAGCCATTCGTATGTCTTCTTTGGAGAAATGTCTATTTAGTTCTTTGGCCCATTTTTTGATTGGGTCATTTATTTTTCTGGAGTTGAGCTGCATAAGCTGCTTGTATATTTTTGAGATTAGTTGTTTGTCAGTTGCTTCATTTGCTATTATTTTCTCCCATTCAGAAGGCTGTCTTTTCACCTTGCTTATAGTTTCCTTTGTTGTGCAGAAGCTTTTAATTTTAATTAGATCCCATTTGTTTATTTTTGCTTTAATTTCCAGTATTCTTAAAATATTTAATTTTTTAAAAGATCAGTGAGAAAAAAAAGATTAAAGTAGCAGAGATCAAAGTTAAATAAGAGAGGAGATGGGCTCAACCTGGCTGGGAGTTGGTTCAGCACCACAGACAGAAACCATGGGCCTATTTTCCTACCCATTATTTTACCTGGACATCTCAATCTTCTCTGGTTAGCCCTGCCCTTGAAGTGTCTTTGTAGGTCTTCAAACACCCAATGCCTCCCAGGAAAGGTCTCCTTGTGCCCAAGGCCAGGGGACATATTTCTATTCACCTCAAACAATACTTCCAAATTTCTTCTTCTCCATTTTATGTCATGCCTAAGACTCTTTACCTGGCATAAATGCTTTAGGCTGTATGACCAACCTAGATAGTATATTCAAAAGCAGAGACATTACTTTGCCGACTAAGGTCCGTCTAGTCAAGGCTATGGTTTTTCCAGTGGTCATGTATGGATGTGAGAGTTGGACTGTGAAGAAAGCTGAGCGCAGAAGAATTGATGCTTTTGAACTGTGGTGTTGGAGAAGACTCTACAACCTAGATAGCATATTCAAAAGCAGAGACATTACTTTGCCAACCAAGGTCCATCTAGTCAAGGCTATGGTTTTTCCAGTGGTCATGTATGGATGTGAGAGTTGGACTGTGAAGAAAGCTGAGCGCTGAAGAATTGATGCTTTTGAACTGTGGTGTTGGAGAAGACTTGAGAGTCCCTTGGACTGCAAGGAGATCCAACCAGTCCATTCTAAAGGAGATCAGTCCCGGGTGTTCTTCGGAAGAAATGATGCTAAAGCTGAAACTCCAGTACTCTGGCCACCTCATGCGAAGAGTTGACTCATTGGAAAAGACTCTGATGCTGGGAGGGATTGGGGGCAGGAGGAGAAGGGAATGACAGAGGATGAGATGGCTGGATGGCATCACCGACTCGATGGACGTGAGTTTGAGTGAACTCCGGGAGTTGGTGATGGACAGGGAGGCCTAGCGTGCTGCGATTCATGAGGTTGCAAAGAGTCAGACACGACTGAGCGACTGAACTGAAGCCATAAGGTTGTTGTAAAAATGAATCAAGTGTTTAGATGAGTGCCTGGTACCTAGCAAACATTTAGTAAAGGTTAGTTATTGCTGTAACCATCATTACAACTACTGCCATTATTATGACTACTACTATACTAGTTGAATATTGTTGCACTATTTGAATACTATACCTCATATCAAAATATTAACTTTTTTTTCCTTTTGTTTTGCTTTTTTTGGGCCACATGGGCATGTGGGTCTTTGTTCCCCAACCAAGGATCAAACTCGTACCTCTGCACTGGAAGTGCAGAGTCTTAACCACTGGAACGGCAGGGAATTCCTCAGAATACTAATGTTTAAAAGGAAAAACAGAAAAAACTTTCTATCTAGACAGTTCACAGACAAATACTGATAGTGAGACTTCTAACTGTTAAAGAATATTGTTGCACTATTTGAATACTATACCTCATATCAAAATATTAACTTTTTTTTCCTTTTGTTTTGCTTTTTTTGGGCCACATGGGCATGTGGGTCTTTGTTCCCCAACCAAGGATCAAACTCGTACCTCTGCACTGGAAGTGCAGAGTCTTAACCACTGGAACGGCAGGGAATTCCTCAGAATACTAATGTTTAAAAGGAAAAACAGAAAAAACTTTCTGTCTAGACAGTTCACAGACAAATACTGATAGTGAGACTTCTAACTGTTAAATATGACTTTAAGGGACCTTCTTGTGCTGTGCTGTGCTGAGTAGCTCAGTCGTGTCTGATTCTTTGCGATTCCGTGGATTGCAGCCCACCAGGCTCCTCTGTCCATGGGGATTCTCCAGGCAAGAATACTGGAGTGGGTTGCCATGCCCTCCTCCAGGGGATCTTCCCAACCCAGGGATCGGACCCAGGTCTCTCGCATTTCAGGTGGATTCTTTATCATCTGAGCCACCAGGTAAGCCCAAGAATAGGTTAGCCTATCCCTTCTCCAGGGGAGCTTCCTGACCCAGGAATCAAACCAGGGTCTCCTGCACTGCAGGAGGATTCTTTATCAGCTGAGCTATGAGAGAAGCCCACTTAATACACTTACCAAAAGCAAGTAAAATCGATAAAACTCAGTACTGTTAGGGATGCCAAAATGAGGTTGACGTGTACATTGTTATTAGCAGCATAAATTATTTCTGCCTGTCTGAAGAGCAATCTAGCAATATACAGTAAGTGCCATAAAAACTATTCATGCACCAAGAATAGGTTAGCCTATCCCTTCTCCAGGGGAGCTTCCTGACCCAGGAATCAAACCAGGGTCTCCTGCACTGCAGGAGGATTCTTTATCAGCTGAGCTATGAGAGAAGCCCACTTAATACACTTACCAAAAGCAAGTAAAATCGATAAAACTCAGTACTGTTAGGGATGCCAAAATGAGGTTGACGTGTACATTGTTATTAGCAGCATAAATTATTTCTGCCTGTCTGAAGAGCAATCTAGCAATATACAGTAAGTGCCATAAAAACTATTCATGCCCTCTGACTCATAGTACTATTTCTGAGAATCTGTACATCTAAAAGAAAATTCAGACAAGAAAATAAGCAACTTCTAAGCAATGTTTATAGAAATACTCTATTTAGTAACAAAAGATCTGCAAACATTTCAAATTCCAATTAAGAAGAAGACAGTGCATTCAGACATAGGATGGAGGAAATGAAACTACAATGTGCTACAAGTTAACATATATTGTCCTGAATAGTCAGCTTTTAAAATCTTCTAGCTCCCTGGATACATTTCATTCTTTGCTTAAGTAGAACCTACCTCCAAGACATAAGTGAATCTTAAATAGAGACGAATTTACATGTCAACTAATCAAATTTTAATAGAACAGAAACTCAAATACCAGCTACCAACAAATATATCAAGGGAGAGCCAGTCTATTTTGGGCTACATTGCTCAAATGACTCAGACACGCTATTACCATGACACTGGGGACACTGGGCTAGGGAGGGTCTTTTCAACTTCCCTGGAGGCAGATGTAAGCCTTTCTAAAAATAATTTATATAAAAAAGATCCAGTAAAAAAGGACTGATTAAAAAATAGACAAATCTCAGACCACTGTACAATATCAAATCAGGAACTATGATCCTAAAAGAAAGTGGAGTAATTACACAAGAAAAGGCAATTTAAAAAAATGTTAACTTTAGAAAGAGCTAAATTAAGTATTATATTAAATAAGAGTTTAATTAAAGCAGCATGACTCAGAAAACACAGAAGAATTTGTGACTAAATCAGATGAGTGTCAACCTGAGGTTTCCTTGGATTAGGATGATGAGCCCATTGTTCAAACCAAGTTTTCCAAGCCTAGTCCATGTCTAACTACTAATTATGAAACAACGTTACTAATGAGAGCTTTCAGCTATTTTTTTTGTCAACTTACTAAATATATCTTAAGGCAAAATGAGGTTTTCCCACATGACAAAATGATGCCATTATTTCTTGTGTGTTAAAACAGAAACTGCCTAAAAGTGTAGCAATATGACGTGTATTTATAACCACTATGCTTACGTACTTTGGCTGAAATTGCTAATGTGCAGGCAATTCCCAGTTCTCCACCTCCAACCACGGTAATTTTTTGACTGTTTTAGTCTCACGATTTGCCCAGTTCTTTGAATTTATATCTGAGACACCTAAAAAGAAAAGCAGGTTATCATAATTTAAAAATAATATCAAAAGTCTTTCTAGCATTAAAAAAAAAAAAACTTTAATAACTTGGACAGAAAAGATGGTACTAGGCACTCCATACAGGCATTCAAAAATATTTTTGAACAAATGAAATGCAAGGAAGACAGGAATCTCATATTAAATATTTTATTAGCGGCTACCACTTTAAAAAGAAAATGTCTTTCTAAGCTTTAAAAAAATAGGATTTCCATAATTTTGAAAAACATTTTGACTGTTACTGCTCTAGTCTACAATGAAAAAAATGTTTAGAACTTACTAAATTGTTGTAAGAATGGTTATTTTCCTTTGTCCTCAATGAAAAACAATGAGAATCACAGATTCTCTGGTCCAATAGAGGCAAAAAGCCACATACACATATAATGAAAAAGGTTTGGAATCATTAATCTATATCAAATGGTTTTCAACAAAACAAATTATCTTATCTGTCAGGATAAAAGTAATCTTTTATATTTTAAGAAACCATATTCATTGGAACTATATGGTAATATCCTATGATAAATATATAGGAATTTTTTGATCCAACACAATTATGTATATACACAAGCATGTATTTATTTATAGAAATCAAGTAGCAGAGAATAAAGGATATCAGTGAGAAACTGTAAACTCATAAGCTATTATTAACAAAAATACAAACCTTCAGTGATTTTTGCAATATAGGCTAGCAAGTCTACCTGCCGTGCCTCGTCAGATGATGACAGAGAATACAGGGGAAGTTCCTCTTGAAATTTGGCAATCATTTCTTTAATTAATCCAACAATGATAGATTTAGGCTAAAGAATACACAAAGGGAAAAGTTATGCAGAAATTTTGCTAAGGAATACTATCTTATTAATCTATACATTGTTAAGAGTTAGCCAAAAGAATACTACATAATGCTCTCATTTTTTGAAAATCCATACAAACCCATACAAAATTACATAGTACTTTTAACTAAAAAACTTAGTTCTTTTAATTAAAAAATACAGGGAGAAGTGCTAAAACTACATCTCCAAAAAGTGCAACAACAGCAGAAATGTGTTTACTAGTAGAGAATTTATATGTGGGAGCAGTCTTGTCTATCTGCCTTTTAAATTTTTTTTTATTTTTAAATAACTGCAGATTTACAGAAAAGCTGGCAAAAAAAAATAGTACAAAGAATTTTCATATGTTCTTCACTCAAATTTTAACATTTTATCACATGTGCTTTCTCAGTGCCTTTTCCTCTATTTTCTGAACCAACTGAGAATAAACTGAAGATATGATACCCCTTCACCCCAAATACTTTAGCATATATTTCCTAAAAGAAAAAACAAAACACTGTCCTATACAGCCACTATCAAATAAAAAAATTAATGCTCATAAAATATTTATCTAATCCATTACTGCTTATTTGAACTGGTAAAACAACCTTAATGAAATGCACTTAACCTCTCTGAGCTTCAGTATTATTAGCAATATAATGTAAATAATAAATTCCAATAAATATGAGAAACAAATGAGCTAATGTATGCAAATTATGTTGTGAGTGTAAAATATATGTTTATTATCCAGGAATATTTAAAGTGGTTTGCTCATTTTAAAAATTGCTTAATTCTTCAATCTAAGTTTCACTCTTTATAAAGACAAAGAAGCCATTAGAATAAAAACACTCAAATACTTTTGAAGACCAAGAAGATAATATAATATGTGAAGTTGTCAACTGTAAGAAAATTTGGGGAGATGGTCATTGTGGCAAATTGGAAAGAATACATGTACAGTCACTCAAATTTATATTAAGAACATAACAAAACAAAGCAAAACAAAACCTCTCCGCTGTTCAAACAAATTTCTGTAGGCCTAATGCTGCACACTGACTCTCATGGGGAAAATGTCTGCAATCCTTAGCCTAAGTGACCTCCAGAATCGTTCTAGCTCCACAACACTATATAATCATAGTAATACTATACAATTTCACTGCATGTGGGACTTACTGCAGTACTTTTTAAATCATAAATCGTACTTTTTGAAGTGAAATATAGCTGATTTACAGTGTGGTGTTAGTTTCAGGTATACAGCAGAGTGAATCAGATGTAGATACATAGATACACAGATTATAGACATAAGTATATCTATCTATCTGGTCTCTTCCAGGTGCCTTTCATTATAGCTTACTACAAGATAGTGAAATACAGGGCTTTCCTGGTGGCTCAGTGGTAAAGAATCTGCCTGCCAATGCAGGAGTCACGGGTTCCATCCCTGCTCCGTTAAGACCCCGCATGCCATGGAGCAACTGAGCACATGTGTCACAACTATTGAGCCTGCGCTCGAGAGCCTGGGGGCTGCAACCACTGACCACACGACACAACTCCTGAAGTCTGTGTGCTCTCGAGCCTGAGCTGCGCACCCGGAGAAGATGCCACAAGGACAAGCTCGTGCCCTGCAGCGAGAGAGCAGCCACTGTATTAACGAAGATCCAGCACAGCCAAAAATGAATAAATAAACATTTTAAAAAGGATACTAAATATAGTTCTCTGTGCTATCCCGTAGATCTTTTTAATCTATTTTATTCATGTATTTTTATTTTTTGGCCACACGGCGCTACATGTGGGATCTTAATTCCCTGACCCACATACCCTGCATTGGAAGTGCAGTCTTAACCACTGGACCACCAGGGAAGTCTCTACACATTTTATATATAGTAGTGTGTATCTGTTCATCCCAAACCCCTAATTTATCCCTCCACTCCCCCTAAATGTAATTCTTCTAAGTAGGGCCATTTAAATAATGTATCTTCTTTAAGACTAGTTTTGGCTTATAATAAAGAGGTTCAGAAAGTGAAATCAACACTGTCTGAACTGAAAGCAAGCACAACCTAGACTAGATTTTGGGACTACCTCTGAGTATTTATTAAACAAACTATGAAAAGAGATGCCAAAGTAAACCACAAAGAAGAAATAGGGAAGATAAGTTCACACAACAGAACACAGATGTAAAAAAACAGTTTTCTGTTTAACAGAGAGTAAAATGGATGAAGGAGATAGACAATTCAAAAATGAAGAAACATACATGATAAATAAATATATGAAAAGATTTCAATTTCTCAAGTAACCAAAACACTAAGCATTAAGGTTAAGACACCAATTTTGTCCTTCCAACTAACAAATTTTTATCATGCCCTAGGGAAAACCACTAGACCATTCAGGTATGACCTAAATCAAATCCCTTATGATTATACAGTGCAAGTGACAAATAGATTCAAGGGATTAGATCTGATAGACAGAGTACCTGATAGAACTAGGGATGCAGGTTCGTGACACTGCACAGGAGGCAATCATCAAGACCATCCCCAAGAAAAAGAAACGCAAAAAGGCAAAATGGTTCTCTGAGGAGGCCTTACAAATAGCTGAGAAAAGAAGAGAAGCAAAAGGCAAAGGAGAAAAGAAAAGATATAAGCATCTGAATGCAGAGTTCCAAAGAATAGCAAGGAGAGATAAGAAAGCGCTCTTCAATGATCAATGCAAAGAAATAAAGGAAAACAATAGAATGGGAAAGACTAGAGATAAAAAAGACTATCTCTTCAAGAAAATCAGAGATAATAAGAGAATATTTCATGCAAAGATGGGTACAATAAAGGACAGAAATGGTATGGACCTAACAGAAGCAGAAGATATTAAGAAGAGGTGGCAAGAATACACAGAAGAACTGTACAAAAAAGATCTTCATGACCCACAATACCATGATGGTGTGATCACTCACCTAAAGCCAGCCAGACATCCTGGAATGTGAAGTCAAGTGGGCCTTATGAAGCATCACTATGAACAAAGCTAGTGAAGGTGATGGAATTCCAGTTGAGTTATTTCAAATCCTAAAAGATGATGCTGTGAAAGTACTGCACTCAATATGCCAACAAATTTGGAAAACTCAGCAGTGGCTACAGGACTGGAAAAGGTCAGTTTTCATTCCAATCCCAAAGAAAGGCAATGCCAGAGAATGCTCAAACTACCACAAAACTGCACTATCTCACACACTAGCAAAGTAATGTTCAAAATTCTCCAAGCCAGGCTTCAACATTACATAAAACAAGAACTTTCAGACGTTCAAGCTGGTTTTAGAAAAGGCAGAGGAACCAGGGATCAGATTGCCAACCACCACTGGATCATCAAAAAAGGAAGAGAGTTCTGGGGAAAAATCTACTTCTGCTTTACTGACTATGCCAAAGCCTTTGATTGTGTGGATCAAAACAAACCGAAAAATTCTGAAAGAGATGGGAATACCAGACCACCTTACCAACCTCCAGAGAAGTCTGAATGCAGGTCAAGAAGCAAGTTAGAACTAGACATGGAAAAACAGACTGGTTCCAAATCAAGGCTGTATATTGTTACCCTGCTTACTTAACTTATATGCAGAGTACATCATGAGATATGCCAGGCTGGATGAAGCACAATCTGGAACCAAGATTACCGGGAGAAATATCAATAACCTCAGACATGCAGATGACACCACTCTTATGGCAGACAGTGAAGAAAACTAAAAAGCCTCTCGATAAATGTAGAAGAGGAGAGTGAAAATGCTGGCCTAAAACTTAACATTGAGAAAACTAAGATCATGGCATCCAGTCCCATCACTTCATGGTAAATAGATGGGAAAACAATGGAAACAGTGAGAGACTTTATTTTGGGGGGCTCCAAAATCACTCTAGATGGTCACTGAAGCCAAGAAATTAAAAGATGCTTGCTGCTTGGAAGAAAAGCTATGACTAACCTAGACAGCATATTAAAAAGCAGAGACATTACTTTGCCAACAAAGGTCCATCTAGTCAAGGCTATGTTTTTTCCAGTAGTCATGTATGGATGTGAGAGCTGGACCATAAAGAAAGCTGAGTGCCAAGAAATGATGCTTTTGAACTGTGGTGTTGGAGAAGACTCTTGAGAGTCCCTTGGCCTGCAAGGAGATCCAAGTCTATCCTAAAGGAAATCAGTCCTGAATATTCATTGGAAAGACTGATGCTAAAGCTGAAACTCCAATACCTTGGTCATCTGTGTGAAGAACTGATTCACTGGAAAAAACTCTGATGCTGGGAAAGACTAAAGGCAGGAGGAGAAGGGGTCGATAGAGGATAAGATGGTTTGGATGCCATCACTGACTCGATGGACATGAGTTTGAGCAAACTCCAGGAGTTGGTGATAGGGAAGCCTGGCATGCTGCAGTCCATGGGGTCGCAAAGAGGCAGACACAACTGAGTGACTAAATTGAACTGAATTCATCACATTTAACTGGTAAATTTATTATTTAAATCACCAAGCAATGCAAATAATCTACAAGTTCATCAAGTAAACTCCCCATCTAAACTCCACTACTGACAATTTGGTGTGCATCTTTTCCTTTCTTTTCTTTCCTTCTCTTTAGAAGTTTTCTTTATATGAAAAATATAGAAAACCATAAAACAAAATGAAACACATCGACAGTTGCATACCCTTTTACAGTACATATATAAAATAAGAAATGATAATTCTAACACCACCCCTATACTTTAACCTCACTCCTCTCTGACATCCCTGTCCTACAACTTTCTCAGTATATACAAATATATTATAAATTTTTTCCTAAAAGGTTTACTTACAAAAATGAGAGCATATTCTATATCCATAATAAATAATAATAATAATAAATGAACCATAGAGATAAGCCAAAGCTTGTTCTGTTTTAAAGATAATACCTTCTTTTATAGCACCCTTTACAGCAAGGGTGCTATAAACCAGATACCCTCCTTCACTGATTTCTATTAATGGCAGAATCACAAGATTGTGTCTACTTCTTGGAAGCCAATTTGGGAAAATATAAGAATAGGCTTCAAAACATTTTAAAACTCTGATCCAATAATTCCATTCCTAGAGATTTATCATTAGAAAATTATTAAAGATTTATAAGATGTACAAACATTTTATATTTACAAATATTTATATTTAAGGATGTTCATCATTAAATTTCTAACAAAGCAGTTTACAAATATATCATGTAATATCCTAATGCTGGATCATCCGGCAACCATTTAAAAACCATGGTTTTGAAAATACTGTCTAATATGGGAAAATGCACAATATAATGATAGATGAAATATGTAGAATGCATAATCTGAGGGTTTCTTTTTGTTTTGTGTTTTAAACCTGGGCCATATTTTTTTATTTTTTACTTTTATTTATCAGTTTATTTGGCTGTGTCCCATGGCACGCAGGATTAATGCTCTGAAACTGTGCTCTCTGCAGTGGAAGCTTGGAGTCTTATCCACTGGAATACCAGGGAAGTCCTTGTGAGGGCTTATAAAATGTATAAACTAGTTTCATGCATTATCGGGGTGAATTTTTAAAACTTAACACTCAGTTAAAACAAGGCATGTAATAGAAGATCATATACAATATGATTAAATTTACATAAAGGTTAAAAACAGGCAAAGCTACAAATAAATACACCTATTACACAAGAATCTTTACTGGGGAGGAACTAGGAAATAATGCCTCAATATTTTGCTAGTAGCTCTTCATTTGCTGTATCAAACAGCAAACGACTGTAAAAAGACAGGGAGTTAATGATGGTTGGCTCCCAGACCTGGAGAGAGCAGATTTAAGCAGGCTGCTGTCACCAGAGTTCTGGGACTTGAGTGACATAATTTCAAATTATGTTTAAAGACCATAAGAAGAATATCATTGAAAGAAAATTCAGTAACTTATTTGTACCATCAGTATCAAAGATAAACATTCAGAAAAATAAAAATTTTCAAAAGAAAATCCAAATTGATCTTACATGGCTCCAGTTTTGGAGATAGGGCAAGTATATTCTGCCTTGAGCATCCACATGCTTTCCAACTAAGATTCCCATATTTGCAGTTGGTTTTAAGAAGCAAATGGGGGGAGCAAAAGGATGAGAATCCAAAATCCACAAACGAATAGGTATGTTATATGTATTACCTATTTGAGACAAAACAAACACATCTTCAAACAATAATGAAAAGCACACACGTTATATTTATGGTATAGCTACGTGGTATTTTAAGACACAAATCTAGTCAAACGTATAGGTAATGGGTTTTGTAAACTGAGGCCTATTTCCCTATATTCATCCAGATTCACATTGGAAATATGTTTCCATTAAAGCACCAGCATAACATTTGAGGAAAATTAATCAAGACAATGGCCAGCTTATTCAATTCAGTAAATATTTATAGGACCTATTGTACTAGGAGTATGGGATACCACTTTTTCTCTATGTAACATTCTTTGCTCCACCCAAGTTATCTGTCTACAAGTCTATTTCCCCTTTAACACTATAAACGTCTAGAGGTGATTATATATTATTCTTTTTCATGTTTCCTACTACAGCGCCAAACATATTGGATGCTCAGTAGAAGTTTCTTATATAAATAATGAATGAATGATGAACAAATGAAAGATGAATTTGAGACTAGCCCTCAAGGTGCTCATTAATTAAAGATACCATAATATACAAGCTGGGTTAGATACATAGAACTCAGAGCTGAAAATAACCTTAACAGTCACCTCGTTCAGTGGATCTTAAATTTTAGTGCACTGAGATAGGGACCCAAGTGAAAGCTCTTCCATGTACATGTACCATGTAACGTGCTATATAACCACGTACATCATGCCTCATTTCAGTTCAGTTGCTCAGTCGTGTCCAACTCTTTGCAACCCCATGGACTGCAGCACGCCAGGCCTCCTTGTCCATCCCCAACTCCTGGAGCTTACTCAAACTCACGTCCATCGAGTCAGTGATGCCATCCAACCATCTTATCCTCTGTTGTCCCCTTCTCCTCCTGCCTTCAATCTCTGCCAGTATCAGCGTCTTTTCTAGTGAGTCAGTTCTTCGCGTCAGGTGTGAGAGCCAAAATCTCTGATTGCTTTGGTTTAGAGGAAGCCCAAAGCTAAACTCAGGTGCAAAAACTAACCTTAAACTAGAAATCTGATCAATCACCTTAACCCTTCCATTAGATCTCCTGATATTTGTTCCTGCTTTTGTAGTCTTACTGCATATGTTTTTCAGTGTACTTCAAACATGGCTGTTCAGGAGCAAGGCAGCATAGGTTCAAATCCTAGTTCCACACATTACTAGCTATAGGATTTTAGGCAAGTTACTTAACTTCTCTGTGCCTCAATTCCTTCCTCTACAAAAAAGAGTAATAAAAGCTTCCACTTCATAGGACTGTTGTAAGGGTAAAATCAGTTAAGGTACATAAAGTGCTTAGAATAGTATAGGACATGGTAAGTACCGTGTTGTGCTCAGTCGCTAAGTCATGCTTGACTCTGCGACCACATGGACTACAGTCCGCCAGGCTTTTCTGTCCATGGGATCCCAGGTAAGAATACGGAAGTGGGTTACCATTTCCTTCTCCAGGAGATCCTTCCAACCCAGAGATTAAACCCGCAATTCCTGCACTGGCAGGAGGATTTTTTACCACCAAGCCACCTGGGAAGCACAGTAAATACCATGATGGTTTGGCAATTTTTAAAATTTTCTTCAAACCCATTTTGGAAATAAGCAAGGTATAAATAAAAAGTTTTCTCCTCTACTGAAGAAATCTTTTCTCACTAAGGAAATCCTGTCCCTTGCTTCCTTCTCCCCTAAGTACAATGATACTCAGCTCTGCCTGTGTATTAGAAACTCTTTAGGAACTCTGAAATATACCAATGCCCAGTCCTTGCCCCCCAAGTTTATGATTCAATGGGACCAGGTCTGGACAACATTTTTTAAAAGCTTCCCACATAATTCTAAAGGACTGAAAGTCAGTACATAATAGAAATGTCCTGGGATGATTTTTACTATTTTATATCAGCAGTTCTCAGAACCATATTTCTCTTCTAACTTTATTGAAGTATTTTAAAATTTTGTTTTTATTTGGGTATAACTGACATATAACATATTTGTTTCAGGTATACAACATAATGATTTAACATTTCTATATACTACAAAATAATCCCCACAAAAAGTCTAGTTACACCAGACACCATACACAGTATCTAAGTACTTACAGTATGGGAAAGACATAGCTGTTGGTCCAAACTTAACTTTATGATTATAAAGTCATGTGATCACAGCACCAAAAAATGACTAACAAGTACTGAGACACATCATCACATTCCTCCAGAATTCACTCTAACATTATATACGCTAGACCAGTGTTTTTCAAATGCTGGTCACAATCAATAGCTCGTGAAATTAATTTAGTGGACTGCAAACAATGAAATTTTTAAATGGAATCAAACAGAAAAATACAATGGCAAGTAGAATGGAATTTTAGTTATATACATATATAACTATGCATATGCAAGTATTTCTTATTGTGGGTCACATTCAAACATTTAAAAGCCACTCTTTAGGCCATGCAATTTTTCTGTTTTAGAGTGGTAGTCCCAATCTCAATGGAGTCATTTTCTAATGTTAATCACTACCTTTTAAAGAAAAGGAAACTAATGTCTACTGAAGTTATCTTCCTGGTTGATCAAGGTTCTGCTGTCTCCATCAATGCCCCTCCCCAGCTGCATTTATGCATTTTAATATCACACTCATGACAAAGCACGTGTGAGCCTGATTCCCATGGCATCTGGTCCTACCACTTCATGGCAAATAGATGGGGAAAAAAAGGAAACTAATGTCTACTGAAGTTATCTTCCTGGTTGATCAAGGTTCTGCTGTCTCCATCAATGCCCCTCCCCAGCTGCATTTATGCATTTTAATATCACACTCATGACAAAGCACGTGTGAGCCTGATTCCCATGGCATCTGGTCCTACCACTTCATGGCAAATAGATGGGGAAACTGTGGAAACAGTGAAAGACTTTACTTTGGGGGGCTTCAAAATCACAGCAGATGGTGACTGCAGCCATGAAATTAAAAGATACTTGCTCCTTGGAAGAAAAGTTATGACCAACCTAGACAGCATATTAAAAAGCAAAGACATTACTTTGCCAACAAAGGTCCGTCTAGTCAAAGTTATGGTTTTTCCAGTAGTCATGTATGGATGTGAGAGTTGTACTATAAAGAAAGCTGAGCACTGAAGAATTGATGCTTTTGAACTGTGGTGTTGGATAAGACTCTTGAGAGTTCCTTGGACTCCAAGGAGATCAAATCAGTTCATCATAAAGGAGATCAGTCCTGAGTATTCACTGGAAGGACTGATGCTGAAGCTGAACCTCCAATACTTTGGCCACCTGATGTGAAGAGCTGACTCATTTGAAAAGACCCTGATGCTGGGAAAGATTGAAGGCAGGAGGAGAAGGGGACGACAGGGGATGAGATGGCTGGATGACATCACCGTCTCAATGGACGTGAGTTTGAGTAAACTCTGGGAGTTGGTAATGGACAGGGAGGCCTGGCGTGCTGCAGTCCATGGGGTCGCAGAGTCAGACATGACTTAGTGACTGAACTGAACTGAACTTGTAAGATTTCACTACTGGTATTCTCTCTGCCCTTCTTCCTTCTTTCTTATTCCTTTTTGTCAGCAAATGCCCTGCCTCCTAGCCTGCCTATTTACTTTCAGTAATTCATTACCCAAGATTCAGAACTCCTGGTAAAGTCCTTCGATTTAAAGTAATTATAAGAAAATAATTTGAGTTAGCTGTATACAAAGTTCAGATGGGTGTGATACACATCTCTAAAGGAGGGTGAATGAAGAAAAAGTGTATCACAACCTTGACACAATCTGGAGGGATAAGAAATAATCCAAAAAATTTCTGCAGGTATATATTAGGAAATATCAACAAAAGATTCACCTGCAGATTAGGACTGGGTAATGGGAGGTTAGATATAAGCTTAACCTCATCTTTTCTCAACTGTTTGAATTGTTTTAGCATGAACATGTATTTTTAAAAATTGTATTTTATTTTGATAAGACTTGGCCTCTATTTTAAATTTTTTGTTTATTTACTTTTGGCTGTGCTGGGTATTTCTTGCTGTGCAGCTTTTCTCTAATTGCTATGAGCGGTTGCAGTGCACGGGCTTCTCACTGAGGTGGCTTCTCTTAGAGCACGGGCTCTAAGGCGCTTGGTCTTCAATAGTGGTGGCACACGGGCTCAGTAGTTCCCAGGCTCTACAGCACAGGCTCAACAGTTGTAGGGCACGGCCTTAGCTGTCCTCAGCATGTGGGATCTTCCCTGATGAGGCATCAAACCCGTGTCTCCTGCACTGGCAGGTGGATTCTTGACCACTGAGCTACCAGGGAAGCCCAGTATGTACTATTACGTTAACAAAACTAGTAACCAGAAGACAGCAACAAAGGCAAAGAAATAATAATGGGTAACATTTAACTGGGCACTTACTACATGCCAGGAACTGTAAAAGCCAAGAGCTTTACTTAAGAGCAGTGCATGTAATCCTCAAAATTCTAGAGTTAAGCTCTACCATTGGCCCACTATACAGACGAGAAAGATAATACACTCTGACCTCCTCCTATCAGCTTAGAAATAACTAGTGTGCATCACAAGGAGTTGATATAATTCTAGTCAAAAGCAAAAGGGGAAAAAAGGGTATACTACAAAATGAAAACGTATTGCATTACTACCTTGGAATTACTACTAGCATCAGAATCAATGACTCTACAGCTCCAGGAAGATGCAGAGGGCCAACAAGTGACATTTTAAGATAACTTTTATGCCCTCTTATTACCTCCCTGCATGATTTAACAACAATGATTCATTTAAATCCGTAAGTTCCTCTGTTGATATGCAACTACCCTTTAAATCAAAGGGGTTGCTAAGAACTATGAATTAATAGTGATTTAGTCAGTGATTTTTTTTTTTTCTTTTTGGGCCAATACTTAACTATTTTAACCTGTCAGGACATCTGAAAATATGTTGCTTTTTTTGAGTTTTAATGGGCTCTGTGTTTTAAAAATTTCCTATTGGAGTTCTAAGTTCCAGTCTGATAACCAGCTGTGTGGGCTCAGATAAACCACGTGACCAGGATTCAGTTTCACCTATAGAATAGAGATAATGCTACATCATACAGAGGGAAAGGAAGGGGAGCAAAACATGCAATGGGAAAAAAAGGTGGAACCCCTGCAGTTTGCTATGGAAAGCAGAGTAAAATCTCCACAAGCACAGGCTTATGTCTGTCCAGATCACTTGTGTACCTCAAAACCTTTAGCAGGGTAGTGGGCAGACAGCTGACATTCAATAAATAAATATCCATTGAACTGAACTGAATTTGTTAATATTAACACCTAGGCCTTCCTTCTCTGGGACAGCATTCTGCTATATCCAGTAAGGGTCAGCATAGATCATTTACATTTTAAGTGAGGGAATTCCCTGCCAGTCCAGTGGTTAGGACTCCAAGCTTCCATTGCTGGGGGCCAGGATTTGATTCCTGGTCAATCCACTCCAGTGTTCTTGCCTGGAGAATCCCATGGATGGGGGAGCCTGGTGGGCTGCTGTCTATGGGGTAGCACAGAGTCAGACACAACTGAAGCAACTTAGCAGCAGCAGCAGCAGGTGAATGAAGATCCCACAAGCCATGTGGTGTGGCCAAAAAAATTAAGTAATTAAAAATAAATAATTACTTAATTAAAAATCAACAAGCTTTTTAAAATGTTCTTTAAAAAGTACTTTGAGAATGTTATGGAACTAAATAAATACAAGTTCTAATTAAATTGCTCTTTTACAAAATTCCCACATTTTCTCAACTTCCATACTTACCCTGATATATCACAGAATAGTACCGGTGAAATTCAGTAGGTCTTTCTGGGAACTATCTTTGAAAACTAGAAGGAAAAAAAAGTCCCAAAAAGTGCAATCAGAAGTAGGAAGAACTGTATTGTTAATGTGCATGCACGTACATACACACATACAGAAACACACAATTTGTCAATACCATAATCTACGAATCAGTAAATACATTGACAAGGGCAAAGTCCTAAATGATGTTCTCTTAGAAAGCAGAGCAGGTAGCTGAAAGAACACAGAACTTTGATATTAAATCCCAAGTTCTTGGCCTGCTTTCCTACTTAGAGGTGATGGAAGAAACTTTTACATATTGAGATGTGGGAAAGTCATCCTGGCTCATACATTATTTAACTTAAGCTTTATGGTAACTAGAATAGCCAGTTTTGTGGCCCCTTAAACATGTGTTAAATTTGTTTTAACAATGAAAGAAAAGGATACATTGTCCAGAAGCAAAGAATGTTTGTTTTGAAGACAGAGATAAATGCCTCTCTTCCCTAAAACATCAATGCTAGTACTCCTTCAATGATCAAGTTCCCTTCACAGGCGTCAAGGCCATGTCGACTCACTGTGTGTATGCTCATGAATGTTTTTTTTTTTGAAACCTTGAAGGAATGAACCCGTTTGATGCTCTTTATTCTGACATATAAAACTGTGCTAAAAACCATGCTTCTTCAGACTAGCCCTTCAGAACTTTATGAGAGGCTGTCTCCTAAGCTATGATCCTCAGCTTGGCTTGAATAAACTCCTTTCTGAACTTCCCTCATGGCTCAATAGCTAAGAATCCACCTGCCAATGCAGAGGACCCGGGTTCGATCCCTGGTCCAGGAAGACATCACGTGGCGCACTGCAACTAAGCTTGTGCACCACAACTACGGAGCGTGAGCGCTAGAACCCTCGAGCCGCAACCACCAAGCCCGAGTGCTGCAAGTGCTGAAGCCTGCCTGTGCTCTGCAACAAGAAAAGCCGCCACAGTGAGCAGCCCCCACTCGCCGCAACTGGAGAAAGCCCAACAAAGCATTGAAGACCCAGCACAGCCATAAACAAGATAAAATAAAATAAAACCTCTTTTCTATTCCTATTACAGATTGTTTACTGATATTTCCAGCAACAGAGGCATGTGACTTTTGGTTCATCTCTTTGACCCTCAGTTTCATCATCTGTAAAATAAAGACTGTATCACAAAGTTGTGATAAGGATCAAATGAGACCATGTGAAAACCCATTATAAGAAGTAAAGGATTATAAAATGTGTGGATGCTATCAAATAATTGTCAGGTCTAAAAATCATCAGTTAATAATCACCTTCAGATATCAGATTATAAATTTTATAATCAGAAAAAAGGTTTTATTTTTGAAAGTGACCTTCCAGAAAGATTACTAATAATCTTTGACTTCTCAAACTCCATTATTCTCAACCTTTTTTCAGTCTTCACATTCCTGAAGTTTCAACTTATCCATCAATAATTAGAACACACTGACGGACAGCTAATGCCCTATTTTCTGACCTGGATACAGAAAACACTACATGTGGTTTCAAACTGTCAAACTGCCTTAGAACAAGGTCCTTTTAAGACCTCAGTAGCTAATTATGCCACTTGGGCAGTGTAAGAAAAAAGTCTAAATAGATTTGATGACTTATCAGAAAGGGAGAAGAGGAAAAGCTAGGCTAACAGAAAACTCAAGGCTAAGAGTGTACATAAGTACACATATTTACCTTGAACTATATGAGTGAAAAATAACAATGGGCTAAGGGGTCACTCTCAGGCAAAAACTAAAATGGAGAGGAGTAGAACAGAGATTGTTTCTCGGGGACACAGAACAATCTGGAAATGTGGTACAGAAACTACAGTCATTGTCCAAGCAAATTATTCAAAAACCCAAAAGAGAAATGATTATAACACATGACCAACACTGTCTTCAGTAACAAAATGTACATTGGCAATATTAATCCTATAGCTTGAGAGTTTAATGGCACCATAGCTCACCTCTCTAGTTGAGAGAAAAGAGATAAAGAATTAACTGGTACAACAAACTTTAAATCTATAAGACAAAGGAAGACATCATAAAAGAACATGTATTATTTAAACAGAGAGCAAGATGAACATAAATACAAGCCCTAACCCCATGCCTAACTAGTGTGATCTTAAACAAGTTATTTAAACTCTCCGCAAACTGAAGATGATAATACTCACCTCACAGTTTTGGTTGTAAAAGAGTATGTAAAATAATACAGATAAAACATTTGGAAACATATTTGGTGTTCAGCAAATAGTAGCTGTTAAATCCCTCATCCCAGGCATTTATGTACCAGATGCCAGGGTATTATTCAAGAAAGGCAAGAAAAAGATGGGCCAGAATCTAATCATGTCTTCCACACATAAAATTAGCTTTTCTTTGGCCACTGTGAAAAAATCTAAAAACAATAAATGCTGGAGCGGGTGTGGATAAAAGGGAACCCTCTTGCACTGTTGGTGGGAATGCAAATTGATACAGCCACTATAGGAGGTGGTATGGAGATTCCTTAAAAAACTAGGAATAAAGCCACGATATGACCCAGCAATCCCACTACTAGGCATATACCCTGAGGAAACCAAAATTGAAAACAACACATGCACCCTAATGTTCACTGCAGCCCTATTTACAATAGCTAGGACATGGGAGCAACTTAGATGTCCATCGACAGATGAATGGACAAAGAAGCTATGGTACAAATACAATGGTACATATACAATGGAATATTTACTCAGCCATAAAAAGGAACACATTTGAGTCAATTCTAATGAGGTAGATGAACCTAGAATCTATTATACAGGTAGTGTAAGTCACAAAAACAATTATCATATACTCATACACATATATGGAATCTGGAAAGATGGTACTGACGAATCTATCTGCAGAGCAGCAATGGAAAGCTAGTGGAGGTGATGGAATTCCAGTTGAGCTATTTCAAATCCTAAAAGATGATGCTGTGAAAGTGCTGCACTCAATATGCCAGCAAATTTGGAAAACTCAGCAGTGGCCACAGGACTGGAAAAGGTCAGTTTTCATTCCAATCCAAAGAAAGGCAATGCCAAAGAATGCTCAAACTACCGCACAATTGCACTCATCTCACACGCTAGCAAAGTAATGCTCAAAATTCTCCAAGCCAGGCTTCAGCAATACGTGAACTGTGAACTTCCAGATGTTCAAGCTGGTTTTAGAAAAGGCAGAGGAACCAGAGATCAAATTGCCAACATCTGCTGGATCATCAAAAAAGCAAGAGAGTTCCAGAAAAACATCTATTTCTGCCTCATTGACTATGCCAAAGCCTCTGACTGTGTGGATCACAATAAACTGTGGAAAATTCTTCAAGAGATGGGAATGCCAGAGCACCTGACCTGCCTCTTGAGAAATCTGTATGCAGGCCAGGAAGTAACAGAACTTGACATGGAACAACAGACTGGTTCCAAATAGGAAAAGGAGTACGGAAGGCTGTATATTGTCACCCTACTTATTTAACTTATATGCAGAGTACATGATGAGAAATGCTGGGCTGGAAGAAGCACAAGCTGGAATCAAGATTGCTGGGAGAAATATCAATAACCTCAGATATGCAGATGACACCACCTTTATGGCAGAAAGTGAAGAGGAACTAAAGAGCCTCTTGATGAAAGTGAAAGAGGAGAGTGACAAAGTTGGCTTAAAGCACAACATTCAGAAAACTAAGATCATGGCATCTGGTCCCATCACTTCATGGCAAATAGATAGGGAAACAGTGGAAACAGTGGCTGACTTTCACCGCAGGTGGTGACCACTATCATGAAATTAAATTACTCCTTGGAAGGAAACCTATGACCAATCTAGACAGCATGTTAAAAAGCAAAGACATCACTTTGCCAACAAAGGTCTGTCTAGTCAAGGCTATGGTTTTTCCAGTAGTCAAGTATGGATGTGAGAGTTATAAAGAAAACTAAGCACAGAAGAATTGATGCTTTTGAACTGTGGTGTTGGAGAAGACTCTTGAGAGTCCCTTGGACTGCAAGGAGATCCAACTAGTCCATCCTAAAGGAGATCAGTCCTGGGTGTTCATTGGAAGGATGATGAAGCTGAGACTCCAATACTTTGGCCACCTGATGCTAAAAACTGACTCATTTGAAAAGACCCTTATGTTGGGAAAAATTGAAGGTGGGAGGAAAAGGGGACGACAGAGAATGAGATGGTTAGATGGCATCACTGACTCAATGGACATGAGTCTGAGTAAATTCTGGGAGTTGGTGATGGACAAGGAGGTCCATGGGGTCGCAAAGACTTGGACAGGACTAAGCGAATGAACTGAATTGATATGTAAAATAGTAGCCAAAGGGAATTTGCTGTACGACTCTAGGAACTCAAACTGGGCTGGCAACAACCTAGAGGGGTGGGATGGGGAGGGAGGTGTGAGGGATGTTCAAGTGAGAGGGGGCATGGGTAAACCTATGGCTGATTCATGTTGATGTTTGGTAGAAACCAACACCAGGGACTTCCCTGGTGGCCCATTGGCTTAAGACTCCATGCTCCCAATGCAGGGTTCCTAGGTTCAATCCCTGGTCAGGGAATTAAGATCTCATGCTGCTGCTGCTGCTAAGTCCTCATACGCCACAACTAAGACCTGGTACAGCCAAATGTATTCATTAAATAAATAAATAAGAATTAAAAAAAAAAAGAAACACCATACTGTAAAGCAATTTTCCTTCAATTAAAAATAAATTAAAAACAAAACAAAAATTAGCTATTCCTAAGAAATACTTCAATTAACACCCCAAATTTTCCAATATATGAAGCTGAATTAGATATATTTTCTTAACTCAAGCTAACTCAAATACAAAACATATAGAATAAAGTTTTCAAAACTCTGCGCTTTGACTAATTCATAAGTCCTGAAATCAATTTAGTCAGTCTTAATCATCATTTGTTTTTAAATGGGAGGGAATAGAAAATGCCAGCGTGTACATAATATTTTAGTTATGTATACATAGGATCATGATATAAAATGTATTTCCAAGTGTGAGCTGGGGTCAGAAATTTTGAAAGATGAAGAAGTAAAATCTTTCTCAGGTAACCAGACTCTCTATATTAAGCTAAAAGATAATTAAAATGTTATTAATTTATTATCAACTATATATGTGACAGGCAAAATAATGGCCTCTGAAGATGTCCAAAACTCTAATCCTTGGAACACATATATTTATATTACCTTGCTTGGCAAAGAAACTTTTCTAGATGCAATTAAGTTAAGGACCCTGACAATTTCCCTGAGGACATTATCCTGTAAGATTAGAGTAGGCCTAAGCTGGTCACATTTGGTTCTTTCTTTTTTATTATTTATTCATTATTCACTGTGCTGGATCTTCATTGCTGCATAGGGTTCTCTCCAGTTGTGGCCAGTGGGGGCTGCTCTCTAGGAGCAGTGCGGGGCTTCTCACTGCACTGGTTTCTCTTCTGCGGAGCATGGGCTCTAAGGCCTGTGGGCTTCAGTAGTTGTAGCACATGGGCCGAATAGTTGTGGTTCCCAGGCTGCAGAGAACAGGCTCAATAGATTGGTGCATGAACCCATGCTCCCTGCATTGGCAGGCAGATTCTCTACCAATGAGCCACCAGAGAAGCCCCACAATTGGTTCTTAAAAGCAGAGAACCTGGGTTTCCCTGGAAGTCCAGAGGGTAAGAATCTGCCTTGCAACACAGGGGACACCAGCTCAGTCCCTGGTCTGGGAAGACCCCACATGACGCGGGGCAGCTAAGCCCACATACCACAGCTACTGAAGCCTGAAAACTCCAGAGCCCGGGCTCCCCAGCAAGAGAAGCCACCACACAGAAAAGCCCAAGCACCGCAACCAGAAAGTAGCCCCTGCTGGCTGCAAGTAGAGAAGGCCCGTGCGCAGCAATGAAGACCAACACAGCCAAATAACATAGATTTTAAAAAAAAAATTTTTTTAAGCAGAAAACCCTTTCTGTGGAGATTTGTGAAGGATGGCCAGAGAGATGCAAATTGCTAGCTTTAAAGATGGAGGAAGGTGACTCTGAGCCAAACAATATGGGTGGCCATTAGAAACTAAACAAGGTAGTCTTTTTTGCCTTTTTTTTTTTTTTTTAATCTCCCAGAGCTCCAGAAAGGAACTAAGACCTACCAACATTTCCAACCTACAGAGACTTATGCTGGGCTTCTAACTTACAGAACCATAAGATAGTAAATTTGTCTCAAGACACTAACTGTGTGCTAATTTGTTACAGAAGCAATATGAAACTAATACAATACAAATTTTATTAACTTCAAGTTTCCTTAAAAACCACAGGTCATAAAGTGTAGTTCAGAATCAGGGGATAAAAGAGAGAAATGAGGAATTATAACACAGTTATAGCTCTCTAAGAACAAATAATTAATAGTTTAATAATGCAGCAAAAACTAGAGTAAATGATTCTTACCATAGGTATCCATGGAATATCTGAAATGTGGGAAAAACATGTTTACGTTCTTCAGTTCTTCCACAGTTAAATCCCTGAACTTGTACTGAAAAGAGAAAAATGAACACAGAATAAGAATAAAACTATAGGCAACAGAACAATTACAAATTAACATTTAACTGAACACTTACTATGGGCTAGGCCCTGGGCTCTGAGTTTTACAATCCTGAATGGTATTTGATTTAATCTCATTAATAACAACCCTGTGAAGTAGGTAGGGCTTATAACTGCCCGACTTTATAGAAAATGAAAGCTAGAAAATCAAAATAACTTGCTGAGTTAGACAGCAAGTGAAACCACAGCTCAAACCCAGTGCCTAGGCCTTTAATATCTATATGAAATTACACTCCCGACATCATGGTTAAAGATCCACCTCTCATGCCTGAATACCTCATTCACTTGAGATAACTTGAATTTCCCTTCCTGGTACAACTGGGTTTCAAAGGAAGAATAGAAAGCATGCAAGGGTTTGCAGTCAGGCTGAGAGAACTGCCTCCTCATTCATCCAGATGTAGTCTCAGAAACACTACCTTGGTTGCCCTGTGGGTAAAATCATTTAACTTCCTTGATCTTTTTCATTGGCAAAGAGAAGGAGACTCCTACACTCCACCTCTTAGATTTGTGCTGGGGATTAAATGGGAAAAAAAAAAAAAAAGTATGTTAAGGTCTATTACCATTCTGAAAATGAAATTGAGAAAACAATCAAAAAGAATGAAATACTTACGGATACGTTTAACAAGATGCAAAACAAACTCTAAAAACTACAAAACATTGTTGAAAGAAATTAAAGTGAGTCTAAGTAAACAGAAAGACATCCCTTGTTGCTACATCAGAAAACTTCATATTGTTAAGATGGCAACAGTCCCCAACAAATTCAATGATCAACAATCCACATTAAAATCCCAGCTGACTTTTTTTTTGCTCATTTGCAAAAATTCACGTAGCGATCTTAAAATTCACATGGAAATGCAAAGAACACAGCAAAACAATCTTAAAAAAGAACAAAAAAATCAGAAGAGTCATACTATAATCAAAAGACAGGCTACAGTAAGGAAGACAGACAATAACAAATGCGGGAGAGGATGGGAGAAATCAGAGCCGTCTACACACACACCACTGCTGGTGGTAAAATGGTGCAGCTGCTGTGGAAAAGGCTGGCAGTTCTTCAGAAGATTAAAGAGTTACCACTGTTGTTGCTTAGTCCCTAACTCGTGTCTGACTCTTTGCCACCCTATGGACTGTAGCCCACCAGGCTCCTTTGTCCGTGGGATGTCCCAGGCCAGCATACTGGAGTGGGCTGCCATTTTCTTTTCTGGGGGATCTTTCCCCCAGAAACACAGGAACCAAACCCACATCTCCTACAATGGCAGGCGGATTCACTACCACTGAGCCACTAGGGAAGCCTGTTAGAGTTACCGTATGACCGAATTCTGCTCTGAGGCATACACCCAAGAAAAACGAAAACATGTCCACACAAAAACTTGTGCACAATTGTTCATAGCAGCATTATTTATAACAATCAATAAGGAAAATAATCCAAATGTCCAGTATGATATATCCATAAAGTGGAATTCACCCATAAAAATGAATAAAGAACTGATATATACATGGATAAATCATGAAAACATTATACTAAGTGAAAGAAAACAGACAAAAAGCCACATATTAAATGACTTGCATATAAAGTCAAAAATAGGAAAATCCATAGAAACAAAAAGTAGATTAGTGAGTGCCTAGACCTGGAGGTGACTAGGAGAAAATCAAGAATAACTTCTAACAGATCCTGTTTCCTCTCTCTGAAGATCAATTTTTCATGTGCAAGAGATATAGCTCTACCACCTGGCAACTTCAGCAGGAAAGTATGAAAATCTCATGATTAACATTTGTAAAAGTGAGGTATTAAATGAAATGTGTGTACAACAGTAAGTGCAGACAGGAAATGATGAATCAACAGCATATCTAAGTTACAGACAGGCCTCTGAAAAGAGCTGTCTATAATTCATGTTAGAGCCTAGAAAGGTATAGGAAAATAGAGGGAAGGAGGAAGGTCATTTTAGGAGAAGGTCATTTTGTTTTGGGGAAAAAATTTGGCAGAAGAAAAAGCATCATTTATTAACAACTTGAAAACAGAAAACTCTTACTCATCTTTGTATTTCCCCACAGCAATCTGCACAGGGCATGCCTTCAATAAATGTAGGCTAACTGGATGGCAGCCGGCAAAGAGCCAAGAGTCATACAAGTAGAGTGGATATAGAAAGCAATTATGATCCACAGGAGCATAAATCACCAAGATCACTAAAATAGAGGGTCGACCAGTATTAACTACAGCAGGGTAAACATGAATCCCAGATTCAGTGTTCCTGACTCAGTGAAATCAAAAGTGAATGAAATCATCCCAACTCTAAACACTAAACAAATGTACAAAAAGCTGCACTGACGTCACTTGGATTACACATTTATTATGCATATCATTTCTCTTTTGTTTTCTATTTGAATTATATGCTGTTTTCTACATTCTTAACATCCTCTGAGAATAATTAATGGCTGCATAGGGATATATACTAGAATTGATCTAATTGCAAAGTAATATGAAAGTCTGTTGAAAAAGGGCAAAAGCACTCTTTGTTAGGGCTTGAAAACCCAAATATCACTACTAGTCAAACAGGTGATTTTCATTCTTGATGAAAAAGATCTATTTTACCTGTTAAAATATATATATATTACGGAAAAATCCCTAGAGGTCCAGTGGTTAGGACTCCATGTTCTCACTGCCATGGGCCCAGGTTCAATCCCCTGTTGGAGAACTAAGATCCTGCATGCCTTGCAGCATGGCCAAAAAAAAAAAAAAGTCATGTCACTTTTAGTCTATATGAAATGGAGTATCTTCTTAGTGTAATAGTAAATATAATCCATTGACTATTAACATATAATCCATTACTATTCCTATACCACCTAAGAGAAGTCTGTGTAACATTCTCTGAAGATATACTTCAGACAATGCCATTTGCTTAAAGGGCGCAAGCAGCACACTACAGAGGAAAACTGGTCCATGAAATCCTAAAACAATTATACTATCATAAATATCATTATGACTGGTGTTTCCCTGGTGGCTCAGTGGTAAAGAATCTGCCTGCCAGTGCAGGAGACATGGGTCCAATCCCTGATCCGGGAGGTTTCCACAGGCCACGAACAACTAGGCCCACGTGCCACACTACTGAGCCTATGCTCCAGAGCCTGGGAGCCACAACCACTGAACCCACGTGCTGCAACTACCGAAGCCCACGCGCCCTAGAGCCATGCTCCACAGCAAGAGAAGCCACCTCAATGAGAGGCCCATGCACGGAAACTAGAGAGCAGCCCCTGCTCACCGCAACTAGAGAAAAGCCTGTGCAGCAATGAAGACCCAGCACAGCCAGAAATAAATAAATAAACAGAATTCTATATTAAAAAAATGGATATGACTGAAAAATTGACAAGTTACTAAAATTCAATCTTAATCTGCTCCACCGCAGTATGCTTATTTAGTAGACTGATATTCATGAACATCAGAGTACTCCTGTATGACACTGCTCAAATGTTGGACACTGAGGAGTATTTTACGGCATCATTTCATTTTTTTAAACAAATTAAGCATTAAGGAATCTTACAAATTAAGTCCAATCCTATTATTTTATGAGTGAGCAAATCTAGGTTAAGTTACCTGTTCAAGGTAACTCAGCCAGGGAAGGTAGAATAGAAATCAGGGAACCATAAAATCTTTCCAAACCTAGTATTTAATATATACTAAAGAATATATATATATACACACACACATATAAACATATATGTACATATATACACATTTTGAAAAATAAACACTTATAAACCAACCTACCCTCCAGTGCTGTTCAGCAAAACTTTCTGCCATAATGGAAAAGATCATTGGATGTGCTGTTGACTACAGTAGCCACATGTGGCTACCAACACTTGTGGCTGGTATGACTTGAGAAACTCAATTTTTAATTTTATCTAATTTTGATGAATGTAAAAAGCCACATGTGGTGAGTGGCTACCATACTACTGGACAGCACAGACCTTTCCAATCCCATTACATCTGTCTGGGTTTTTCTTCTCTCAACCATTCAACTGCCTACCTTAAATTGTATAGTCATATTCCTTTGCCTTTCCCCCTCCATAGTTTTTATCATTTGTGTACATCCTTAAATACCACTCTCTATTGCTTAGCTGCTTTTTGGTTTAATTAAAATATAATTTTGTATATAATCTCCAATTTTTATCCTGAACATACTGCTTCTAAGATTCACTCCTATTGCTGCGTGTTGTAATATTTCATTCATTTTCACTGCTGCAGAGTAGTGTTTTCCATTGTGTGAATGAGTATAGAACAAACTATCTTTCCATCAATGAACATCTGGGTTGTTTCTAATTTTGAATTATGAATAATTCTGCAAATGTCTCTGGCGTCATATATTATGAATCATCTACGGTATCTACTCAGATGTAGAAGGATATAAAATAGACAAAATCAAATTAATTTTAAAAAGCCCAAACTATTTCCCAAATGATTAAATAACCATTTAACCACCAACAGTGGGGCTTCCCAGGTGACACAGTGGTAAAAAATTAGCCTGACAGTGCAAGAGACCCCTGGGTCAGGAATATCCCCTGGAGGATAAAATGGCAACCCACTCTAGTATTCTCGCTGGGAAAACTCCACGGACAGAGGAGTCTGGTGGGCTATAGTCCATGGGATGCAAAGAGTCAGACACGACTGAGTAACTAAGTCACCCACTCAGTGAGGGAAAATGGTGTTTTACCATGGTCTCAGTTTGCTTTTCCATGGTTACTAATGGATTGGGCAAACACTCATTTCCCTGTCGTCTTATTTTTCAAAAAATGACTATTTTTTTGCCTCTTCACATTCTTTTTACACATAAAAGTTCTTAATTTGAATGCAGTCAAGTTTATCAGTCTCTTCTTTGAGTATTTTACATCTTGTTTAAAAAATGTTTGCATACTCTGAGTTCATGAAGATTCTTCCCTCCATTTATCTCTGTATGTTTTTAAAGCTCATCTCTTACATTTAAATCTTTAATCAATGGGGAATTTTTAGTTAGTAAAGTCCAACTTCATTTTCTCCAACATGGATAATCATTTGTCCCTGTATTCTCCTTTCTGTAGTTTTTTGCGATGCCTCTTCTGTTTTATATAACATTTTCAAAACATATGTGAACATGATTCTAAGCCCTCTAGTCTGTTCCCCTGGTTAATCAGTCTATCCTATACCAATACCACANCCCTGCGTGTAAGTACCTGAAAAGCCATGTCACAGCGGCCACAGGTATTTCACCCACTGAGAGATAAGGCCTGATGACTCAGGTGGATCCTTCCTGAGTGGCTCCCTGGGAGGGGAAAGGGTCTATTAAGTTAGGGGCACCTGGCTCGGAGCTCTCTGCATGTGGGCGGCAGCAGAGGGGGTGGTTAGAGCAGGTGTGAGTAAAGCTGACTTTGCGGCTCCTGGTTCAAGGAGCAGCCTTTGTGCTGATCTCTGCAGGAAGTGGGTTTCAGACTGGACGAGACCGAGCGGCCCAGGTCCCACCGACTACAGGTCTCTGGGTCCTGCTGCCCCAACTGGTTCACAAATGGCTCCCTTGTCAGTTTTCCATAGATCATGAAATGAAGGCATGTCCTCTCTCAAGCCTCACCAGTATTCACACCTCACTTATTTCACTCAGTCTTAGTGTGTTTAACATGCACTAGGAGGCCCTGTTTAAAAACACATCTCCAGCCAGACTCCCCACACCCTCACTCCCGAGCATCTTCAGCCAGCCCACTCTCCCCTCACGTCTGGCAGTGAACTGACCTATGCGTGGAATCCCCACTGCTGTCTCTTCCCAAAAATGAACCAAAGCATCGTCTTAGCACAGAGAACATGCCGCTTGCAGCTGAAAGCCGCACGGTTGTTCTGTGTCACCCAGGAAGACCCCTGGGGCCTGTACCTGGACACGGGCCCTGAGGCTTCCGTGTCCTGTCCAGCCTCCTTCCTCTCCCTCTGTGCTTCCTTCTGCGACCACAGGCATGGCCTCTCTTCCCGGCCCTGGGACTGTGGCACTGGCTGCTCCCCTGCCTGGAACCCTTTCCCACAGGTGTTATCTCTGCAGAGACCCTGCCCCACCACCCTGTGCCACACCTCACTCCCTGCTTACGCTGATTGGAGGTGGTTTCCCTGCACTGGTTTCCTCAGAGCACCAGCCCCTGTCTGGTGTGAAGCCAATGCTGCCCCGGGGCAGTGGGTCTGTCTGTTTCGGGGTGTGGGGCCCTGNGGATGGCGTCACTGACACCATGGACGTGAGTCTGAGTGAACTCCGGGAGTTGGTGATGGACAGGGAGGCCTGGCGTGCTGCGATTCATGGGGTCGCAAATAGTCGGACACGACTGAGCGACTGAACTGAACTTATACAGTTGCTTGCTTTTAATGTACTGTTCACAAAATTTGCAGCATTAAAATTATTTCTAAACATTAAGTTGTTATATTATTTGCCTACTTCAAGGACTAAGGAACTTTGGAAATATCTGCTAGACTGACTTGTTTCTAACTGGTTTCCTTAATTTCCATATCCAACAGATATTTATTAAGCACCAATGTGCCAGACTCCATCCTATGCACTGATAAAAACCTTCCTCAACTATTCTGCTCCAACCCCTGAGAAAATCAGTCTCTCTTTTCTCTTTTTCCTGCATTCCAGTCCCCCCAAAATTATTGTTTTTTTCTCGTCTCAAGTTCAGCAATTCTTCCCCCTGGACACATCATGCTCCCCTCACTGAAAAACTTGATAGAGTGGTTCTTTTAATTTAATATTCTCTGAAGAGGAGCCAGAAAGCCTGTAACCCTAGGTACGATGATATTTCTTTTCCTACAAGACCTACACATTTGTCACAATAGATAAAATCATCCAAATCAGGCATATAAACAATTTCAATCAAAAAGACAAGAACCCAACAAAAACGTCACAAATGTATGCTTTCCGCACAGGGAAGTCTTAAAAAGCGTTATGAATCACTGAACTAAGAAACTGGTGGAAAAGTCTGCCTCAGACTGTACACTGGTGGGGAATCAGACAGCCTGGACTAACAGCCTGGTGTAACATGGAAACTGACCTTAGTTATGCCCTAGAATTGTAGGTCAGACTTCTGGGTCAGCCCTCCCAGTCAAGCTTTCAACGTTAAGAGGATCTCTTCTGGGCCTTCCAACCCTGTTTTCATTCCCAAATCTACACCAGTCTTTCATTTACCGCAGTTACTTAGCACCTCCGTCGCTGTCAGGCACAGGGCTAGATTAGGGAATAAATATAGCACTGTCTGTGCCGCCATGAAGTTTACCTTCAAAGAGTAAGGTCTGTATAGAATACTCCACGACGTGATAATCGATATATCCGAAAGCAAGGGAGAAGAGGGAGTGATTCTATATCCTAGGGAGTAACATCTGAGTCCCATAAGATGCACACTGCAAGTCAAAAACAGAGGGGTGTGGGTGGGGGTAGGCCATTTCTGCTGAGAGAAAGGCGTGGTTAAAGGGATAGGCGAGTGCTGGAAGCTGAGACAGAGAGAGAAGCTGGTGGCGTGAGAATGTGTAAGAGCGGGTGCAGGCTGGGGGGATCTTGGAACTGCGGGGGGAGCCAGAGCCGCGGCCGCACCGCACCCATTCCCCGCAGCCGGCTTCAGGCCAGCCCACCCTGGCTCCGAGCCCCGCGAAAAGCCGGTAAACGCCCCGAGGAAGTAGGCTGGCCACGGGCGGACGCCCCGGGACCCCGGAGCCCCAGACCCTGCCCGGCCGGCTGCCCGCACCTTGCCAAGGAGTCGCCTGAGAGCCTCGCTGTCGAACTCCATCTCCAGCCAGGACCGCGAGGCCGGTTCCGCGACCCCAGCCCCAGGATCTCCTTCCGCACTCTCCCTGGACGGAGGCTGCCGCGGACCAAACTTCCCGAGCGGTCCTAGACCCCGCCCCTTCCCAGGCTCGAAAGTCCGCCCGCCTCCAATGCCCGGGGCTCAGCCAGGCTCCGCCCGCACTCTGATGACCGGTCCGCTGAGAACCGCGAGCGCCCACGGAACCGTGACCCGGCTTGCTGGAAGGAAACTCGGGGACATCTGTGAAGAAAGGAATAGGAAGGACCCGAGGAAAGGCAGGCAGTAAAGGAGGTAGAAGATATTGGCGCTGTTCTGGGGAGAGAGTTTCGAGAAGGATGTGTTAAATTCGGCCGAGTATCGAGAAAGATCAGGACGCCCGAGTTGTAGTTGCATTTAGAAAGGAAGAGGTAATGGAACTTCAAAAGCACATCTTCGGGGGGGCTAGACAGGAAAACGGAATAGGTCTAGAACCTTGTTAAAACTGGGAGGTAAGACAGCTGAGTGAGGGTTTGTGCAACGTGGGGGGAAGGGGTTGGCTTTGTGGGACGGGGCGGGGCAGAGCTAACCACGCTGGTGGCAGAAAGAGGGAAAAGTCAGGTGACAAAAAGATCTTGAAGACAAAAGTAGTAGATTCTTGGATAAGGTCATCTGGAGCAGTAAGACGAAGAGATGCAATTTGCTGGCCTTGTTTGGTCTGCTTGAATGAGTTACTTACTTACCAGCTTTGCATCCCTGGTTTGAGCCGATCTCCAGAGCTTGCTATTATAACTCTAAACAGGTTGTGTGGGCAGGAGGGTAATTGTATTTATGCTGCTGCTGCTGCTAAGTCGCTTCCGTCGTGTCCTACTCTGTGCGACCCCAGAGACAGCAGCCCACCAGGCTCCCCCGTCCCTGGGATTCTCCAGGCAAGAATACTGGAGTGGGTTGCCATTTCCTTCTCCAATGCATGAAAGTGAAAAGTGAAAGTGAAAGTCGCTCAGTCGCGTCCAACTCTTCGCGACCCCATGGACTGCAGCCTACCAGGCTCCTCCATCCATGGGATTTTCCAGGCAAGAATACTGGAGTGAGGTGCCATTGCCTTCTCCAATTGTATTTATAGGAAGAGCCAAAGGTAGGAATACTGTGAGTCTATTAGTAGATGATGAAAGGTTGAAAGGAGCACTTATGTATTCCACAAACTTCTGTTGAACATCGGGCGGACGCCCCAGGACCCCGGAGCCCCAGACCCTGCCCGGCCGGCTAGGCAGGAAGGAAGGAAGACATTTTCCTCTATTCTTCTTGCTGGTCTAAAAAGTAAACTGACACCAGACAGAAAAACAGGAGAAAATCAGACTAAAATTAATAACACATATACCTGGGAGAGACCCAGGAGAACTGTGAGTGACCATAATGGCTGAAGCCCCCACCTTAAATACCATCTTCAGCCAAAAGCAAAAGAGCATGTTGGGGGTTGTGGTTTGAAACCTCAAAGGGGAGATGGTTTACATGGAGATGAAAAGTAAATGTTTGATAAACAAATATTTGCTGAGCCTTGCAGAGCCTAGGTGACTCTGAGTTCTAGGCTCTGCCCAGTTAACTCCCACCCACCTAGCTCACATTCCTTGAGGGTGATAGCTTAACTGGGGAACAGACCCTCTATCTAAAACCTTTGAGGCAGTTAGGAGAAGGTCAAAGATTCTTCCTGAGTCTCTTGGGCTTTAAAAGTAACCATCGTCAATTAATCCTCCTACCAAAGGGACACATTTTAGGGTGGCAAATTTTGCTCCCCTACAGTATTTTTCTAGATCTGACGATAGAGAAGTAAACAAAATAGACAAAAGTATTGGCAGTCCTCAGGATGCCATTCTTTTATTAGTAAGAGCAAAACAATAAATATACTAAGTAAATGAGACCATATGTTAGAAGTGATTACGTGTCATGAGGAATAAATTTTTAAAAGTCAGGGTAAGAAGGTAAGGGTAGGTCTCCCTGACAGACTAAGCATTCTGTGTTAGAGAACATCCAGGGCCTTTAGACAGGTGTGTGCTTGGGGAAACTCAAAACTGCAGGGAGGCCAGTGTGGCTGGAGCCAAATGAAGAGGTGAGGAAGCAGAAGTAGGCCATTCAAAGAAACACGGGAGAGCCACAGATGGTTTAGGGCAATGATTCTTCCAGTATGGTCCCCAGACTTCCTCGGCATCACTTGGATCTTTACAGAAATATGCCTTCTAAGGCCCCACTCCAGACTTAAATAGGAAACCCTGGGGATTGGGTCAAGCAGTCTTTTGTTGCTTTTTGTTTTTAATTGGAGTATAACTGCTTTACCGTGTTGTGTTCGTTTCTGCTGTAAAGCAATCTTTACAAGCCCGGGTGATTCTAGTGCATGATAAAGTCTGAGAACCACTAAAGGGATTTTGTGGACAATTGTGACTCTGGCTTGTTAGTGCCCTCCCGCTAGAGACCACCAGGAACACACCCATACTCGAGTAGGGTTGATCCCTCCTTGTGGTGAGGGAGCAGGTACTGTGGAAAACTGCCAGGATGACTGAGTAAGAGCGTGGAAAGAACCTATTTCAGGATTTGGGCTCTGAGTAATTTGGGAGAGGACTTAAGGAATCAAAGCTTTATTTGGATTGGGTGTTTTCAGAAGCCAGGGACAATTCTGAGATTGGATAGCTCAATAAATATTATCTCTCAGATGGCCAAATGGGAGCAGGGTTAAGGCTGTAATTGGTAAAGCAGCAGTAGTCACATCAGCAGAGAGAAGAGGATGTTTGCTATTTCCTGGGTTGCACAGTAACCTTGGTTTTGTCTCTGCTTAGGTGAAATTATGATAAGGACTTGTTTTGTCTCATCTTATCATGGTCTGTGCTGTCTGATGTCAGTGTTAGAGAGATTGTTTATATCCAACAAGAGATAACAGAAGCTTGGCTGTGAGTCCAGGTCATCTTCTAGCAACACTGAGGCCTATCTGGGTCAGTCCAGTTCTGAGGTCAGGGGCTGCTTTTTTCTTCCTTAAACTTTTGCTCTGAGAAAAAGAGGACGCCACTGCAGGGTTTTTAACAGAGTGACGTGACCTGAGTTGTAAAAGAAGTCTGACTGCTTCACTGTGAAGAAAGGAGGTGGAGAGTGGAAGCCAGGAGACAGGTAGGAGGTGAGAAGGTGGAAGGATGGGACCTCTTAAGAGCACATCACCCAGATCTAACACACCTCAGGAACTGTGAAACTTCCAGGGATTCTGAGGTCTTACAGACCCCGTCACAAATCCATTAATCAAGGAAAAGCTGTCTAGTTAGAAGTAAGGCCTGAGCAAGGTTCTTCATTCTTTTATGAAAACCTTTTATGAAAGAGGCTTTACATTCAAACCAGAAATTCTCTTCTGGTTTAATCACTGTGGATGGATCACAGGCACTAGGAACACTGTGCCTGTTTGTGCGTGCATGCATGCTATCATTTCCCACGTGGAGGATACATTGCTCAGAGTTTTATGTACTCTATTGCATGAATTCATCTAGATGGAATTTTTATCAATGATTATTGATAATATTATTGGAATAATTATCAGTTATTATCTCTTTTACTGATGAGCAAACTGGGGTTTAGTGAACTATTTATTGTCTGTGTCCTTGTTTCTGAGATCCTGTTGAATAGAGACATCTCACTGACAGTGTTTGGAGGGAGAAAAGATTACAAAATTAAATATGTACTAGTTCTAACCTCACTTTGGGGAATTTGTCTTACAGAAATAAAAGTACCCAGGATGTTTGTGCAAAGATGTTCATTCTATTAAAAGGGGAAAAAAAAGCCCCCAGGCTAAGAAATGGGTAATGTATATATTCTGCACCTTTGTTTATAGCTTGAGAAAAATCACAAGAATGGCTTGTTTAAAATTATAATATTTTTTATTGGTGCTCTGCTTCTGATCTCTGTTTATATTCTGCTTTCACAGTTATGGGTCCTACCAGACACATTGTTTAGGGATAAAACTTTGGTATTCTGACTATCAGACAAATATATCCTTATCATTTACTTCTTAAAAAAAATTTTTTAATTGTAAAATACACATAATGTACAATTTACTATCTTAACCATTTTAAGTATGCAGTTCAGTGGTAATAAATACACCCATAATGTTTTATAGCCATCACTACCATCTGTCCCCATAAATCTTTTTATCTTATGAAACAAAGGCCATACCCATTAAACAATAACTTCCCATTCTTCCCTCCCTCCAACCCCTGAAAACCACCATTCTGCTTTCTGCCTCTGTAATTTTTACTAAAGTATGCCACCAATGAAGTAGAGAGTCCAGAAACAGACTCTCACATTTATAGTCAATTATTTTTGACAAAAGTATCAAGACCATTCAATGGGAAAAGAATAGTCTTTTCAGCAAATGGCATTGGGAAATCTGACTATCCATATGCAAAGATGAAGTTAGATCCTTATGCAATACTATATACAAATATTAACTTAAAATGGATCAAAGACCTAAATGTTAAGACCTAAAACAATAAAACTCTTAGAAGAAAATATAGGAAAAAAACTTCTAAGATTAGATTTGGCAGTGATTTCTTGGATATGACATAAAAGACAGAGGCAACAAAAGAAAAAAATAGACAAATTGGACCTCATAAAAATTTAGAAATTTTGTTCACCAGAGGACAGTATATTTACTCCTTAGATGTGTGAAGATTGTGGTGTTATCTGCATCTCAGGCAGTCCTGCCACAAATGTCCTTTGACCTCGTGAAATGAAACTATAATCTTTCTTTTTTAAACTGGTTCTTTTTTTATAAGGATTTTATATAACCTCTCATTCTCTGTCTGAACCAGCATAACTTTTTAAGGGTTACTTTGCCTTCTCCAGTGAAGTAAAAAAACATAATACTCAAGAGAAATTTGTCTAAGAAATTTTGTTTTTCGCAATCACAATAATGTTTATTTATGGTGGTAAAAAGTTGGGGGAAAAAAGAAGTCTAAACGCATATTTTGCCTATTGCTTGCTTATTACCTTTCAGCCCACCATTCATTGCTTGCTCTGCTCTAGTGGAACTGGACCTTTTAAGCATTTTCCCCCACTAGTAGGCTTGATATTAAGTTCTGTCAATAGAGGGCCTAGGGTGATACCAAGGAGGAAGAGACTTCCTCCCTCCAGAGTGCTATTTTGGTCCTGTGTGGCGGCCAGGGTTTTAAGTGGGGTGGTGGTGCTCACTCTGTGCAGCTTCAGTGGTCCCTCTGTAAACTCCTCCTCATTGAGTTTCAAGTGGCACCCATGGTAGTCAATCAGTTCTATGTGCCACCCCGCCCCAACAATGAGATGGCTTTCTAGTCCATTCTACTGGCATATCCCCAGAAGGTAGATTCTCAGTGAAGATCAGTAAACCTGACAAACTATCCCCCTCACCGCCTCCCGCCACCGGAGACTTCCAGCAAACTCCACCAGCATCTCAGTGAGTGGTTCCCTATGTACCAGCTCCAGCCTACAGCAGCTCACTGGATTTTCCCTACCGTCCAGCTGGTCCTGACCATCACTTCTTCAACAAGTTTTGGATCTCTGCCCTGGAGGGGAAGGCACTCTTTCCAGTTTATCCCTACCTTGGATACTTGGCCTCAGTTCTAGTGGTGATGACTGCTGTCTATATATGCTAGTCCTATGATATGTACAGCTTTCAACCTCTTCCATTAATCTCCGTTCCTAGTTACTAATTCTTTTTGTTGAACTTTCTCTGTCCAAATTATTATGGTTTCTATCTCCTGACTTGATCTTGCCTGATATATCTATTACTGAGATGAAGATGAGGGAACTCCATGGCAGTGGTTAGGAGTGGCACCTTCACTGCTGGGACCCATGTTTCATCCCTGTTTGGGGAAGCTGCACAGCACAGGCAAAGAAAAAAGAAAGAGCAAGAGAAAGGGAGAAGGAGGATATACACGTGGAATACTATACAGGAACAAAAAAATAAGTTAGACTTCTGCTTCTGTCTATGAATGATCAGCCTCTACAGGAGTTGCCTTCTTTCCATAAACAAATAGAAAATTGCACAAGAGATATGAAATAATTATCTTCAGGTCTTGCACAAGGGCCAGCTCCAGTCCGTGAACTTTGAAAGACAGGAAACAGAGTTGAGCCTTCCAGTTGCCTCAGCCTACTGCATCGAGGCAGCTTTCAGCCTGCAACACAGACATGGGTTACCCGAACCAAGCCAAGTCAAAAAGGAAGACAGTGGTGTGCCAAGGAAACCAGAGTGCCAGGAACTTGCAGGGTGGAATCCTGAGAAGAGGCGATTCCACAGAGGAAGCACTCTGAAGATCTCCACAGGGACCCCTGTGAATCTTTGGCTGAGTTCTGTCTGTGCATACGTGGGGTAAAGACTCCGTGAGGCCGGGAACAAGAACCACCCAGAAACAGTAGGCCAAACCCTTCTGGGAGCTCCCAAAGGGGCTGGGCATGTGGAAAGTTCCACAGAATGGGAGACCTAACACCATAGGCATCAGGGAAAGTGTTCAGAAGGGTCATAGTTCAGTAACAGGAGTGATTACTCTTAGAGTAAAGGCTGCTCTTGATCCACCGCTACAGAGCTTAAAACACACCTCAGAGAACCAGACTGACTCAGAGAACGTAACTGAATCCCAGAAGGAAACCCAACACTACTGAATAGAATGCAAGAAATTCCTGCACTCGTGTAAAATTGCCGATGTTTAACATCTAACCAAGTTGCCAGGCATTCAAAGAAGCAGGAAAATATCATCCATGACAAAGAGAAAAAACAACCACCGAAACAGCCCCAGAAGTAACAGAAATGGGCCCTTAAAATGTTTATTATCAATCTCACAAATACGCTCAATGATGTAAAGGAAAGCATGAACATGATATGGAAAAAACGGAAAGATAGCATTTGAAAAAAGAGAAATTGAACTTCTAAAAGATGAGAAATACAACATCAAATTTAAAATATACTATATGGGATTAACAGAAGCTTAGAAGATTAGCAGGAAAGATGATTGAACTTGAAAAAGACTACAATAGAAAATATCCAAAGTGGAACACAAGAGAATAGTGAACAGAGTACCAGCAGGCGGTGGGACAAACTCCACATGTAACGGGGGTCACAGAAGAGGAATTGGGGGGACAGAAGAAATGTTTGAAGAAACAGTAGCCAAGCATTTCTCCAATTTTATGAAAACCATAAACACACTGATTCAAGAGGTTCACCAAACCCCAGGTAGAAAAAGCATGCAGAAATTTATACAAAGCAACTGCAAAATTAAATTGCTGAAAATCAGTGATAGAGAAATTTTTAAACAGGCACTTTCCCTATGATCCACTAATCTTCCTCCTGGGATTTACCCTAGAAAAATTAAAACTTATATGCAAGTATTTATAACATCTCTATTCAAAATAGCGCAAAACTGGAAACAACCCTAACGCTATTTGACAGGGAAATTGACAAACTGATACAACCATACAACGCAATAATATTCATTGAGAAAGAACTGACTATTGTACAACATGCATGAATCTCAAAAGCGTTAATGCTAAGTGAGAGAAGCCAGTGGAGAAGCCAGTGGAAGAAGGTTATGATTCCATTTACATGAAGTTCAGTGGTTGTCAGGGACCAAGGGATTTAGGGAGAAGGGATTGACTTCAAAGGGGTATGGGGAGTTTTTTGAGATGATCACAAGTTTCTCTGTCCTAATTGTGGTGGTAGTTACAAGATTGATACATTTTTAAAATGTGTCAATCGTACGCCGAAAATGAATGTGTTTTATCCTATGTGATTTATACCTCAATAAAGCTTCTTTAGAAACTTTTAGAATGGAAAAAGGAATGGGTTTAGATTTTTTTCTCAATTGACCTAGGATGTATTGTTATAGGAGAAAAGCCAGTTATGAGTTAGCAAAACGTTCGTTCAGGTTTTCCAGTAACAATTTAGAGAAAAAATCTGATCAAACTTTTTGGAGAACCCAATATGTAGTAGAATATGTGGTATGATCACCTTTAATGAAACAACACTAAAAACCCCTCTGTGTTTATCCCTGTGTACCTCTATATGTATAGCCCTCTGTGTGTCTAATGATGTTCACAAGCTCCTGGATAAGTCCTTGGCAGAAGAATACACACTAGACTATAACACTTGTTACATCATGGGGCTAAGAAGAGGAAGAATATTACAGTTTTCTTTATACATCTTTGGATGATTTCATGTTTTACAATGAACACCCGTTATTTAAAAATAAGGAAGACGATATCAAACTAAAAGGGGGATGTGTATGTAGGAAGAACTCTGATGGGGGGAGGAACCCACCATGTCAGTGCAGGGGTGGTCATTAAACTTGACAGAAATGGAGATCTTTGGTAACCTCTGAGAGAGCATCCGGTTAGTGGGATTGGGGCAGAAGTCAAGGTGTGAAGTGTGGAAGCAAAGCATGGACTGGAAGAAGGGCTTTATGAACCACTTGTTCAGGAAGTGTGGTCATAAAAGGCAATTTAATAGACAGGACAGTTAAGAAGGGAGCCACGGCATTAACTGGAGTTTTTTTGTAAGAATAGGAAAATAATGCTTGTGGCTTCTTGAAGACCAAGGAAAGAGAACCAGTGGACAGGAACTGAACAAAAGTGTTAAAGAATGCTATAAAATGATGATGAGGAGAGGTGGGAGGGGAAGGGTTGCAGGGACAGAAATAAAGACTTCTCATTTCTGTAGCATTCAGTTGTGTTTCATTCACAGTTGTCATAGACCTAGGAATGCACCTTTCCAACTGCTGTCTTAAAGAGCTCAACTTCCTAACAGGCAACTGGGCCCTGATCTGGAGCATCACCTGAGTGACCTAATGCAGATCACTTGGGACCATACAGCAAGCTGAGCTCTGAAGAACTGATGCTTTTGAACTGTGATGTTGGAGAAGACTCTTGAGAGTCCCTTGGATGCAAGGAGATCAAACCAGTCCATCCTAAAGGAGATCAGTCCTGAATATTTATTGGAAATACTGATACTGAAGCTGAAGCTCCAATACTTTGGCCACCTGATGCGAAGAGCCAACTCATTGGAAAAGACCCTGACGCTGGGAAAGATTGAAGGCAGGAGGAGAAGGGGATGACAGAGGATGAGATGGTTGGATGGCATCACCGACTTGATGGACATGAGTTTGAGCAGGCTTCAGGAGCTGGTGATGGACAGGGAAGCCTGGAGTGCTGCAGTCCACAGGGTCACAAAGAGTCAGACACGACTGAGTGACTGAACTGACTAGGCTTTGTAAGCCTCAGTTTTCTCATTGGTAAAATGGGATAAATAACAGTACCTACCTCATATTGTTGCCGTGAGATAACGCATTCAGAGAGCTTACATTGCCGCTCACTGCTCATCTGGGGGCAGTCTCTCTGACCTTCTGTGGTCCATGTCATCATGATGTCACAATGCCCTACTAGACTCCAACTTCTCCACTAAAGAGCTGTGGATGCTTTGGAGCTAAGGACCTCTACCAACTGAGGGTTTCATGAGCACATTCCTTTGTCAAGATCTTGGTGAATAGTCTTTCATTGTGCAATCGTGTCTTAGAAATTGTTTTACTTGTTATCATGATCGTGCTTGGCTGGATGCTTTTTGTTGGATTTGCATGTTACTTGGGCACGTTTCCAGAGTTCGTGGTAAGTAATGACCTTGCCTGTTAATTCTTGGTAGTCAGTCTTGGCTCTTGGCTCTGGCTCACCCTCCCAGCTGGGGTTTCTAACCAAACAGGAAAGATGGTTGCGGTCTCACCACTAATAAGAGGTCAGAATGGGTGGGAACAAGTTAGTTTCCCAGGCTACTTCCCATCCCATTGGGACATCTTTAAGCCTTTACTCCTCCCCTTGGTTACTTAATATCACATATTTCAAAGCATGATGGAATCTGTAAGGGCTCTGCTAGAGACATTGCCTGGCTTCTGGATTTCAGGCCAAGTGGATCAGTGGTTGCTGGGAGGAAAGGGAATGTGGGTATTGGTGGACGTTTCAGCAGCCCTTCCAGTCACATACAGGGGCAGTTACCTACTGGGGCAATGAATAGGGCCAGCTCTGCCTTTAAGTTTCTTTTTGCCTCAGCCTCCAACTCTGAAGTGGAAAGAGAGGTGGGTTGTTCAGGAGAGCAAGACACACCTGAGGAGCCAGCCTTTGGATGAAGATCTGCAACTCTGATTGTGATGGTCTGCTGAGCTTGATTCCTCTCTTTCAAGACAACTTGATAGCACCCGGAAATATCAATGGAAAGTTTACTTTCCTCTGGAAAATAAAATGAACTGTGAAACGGGAAAGAATTTGAGGAGCACTGCTGAGGACAGCAAGCCCTGGTTCAAAGATTTGTTAATAACTACACTTCCTGGGTATTCTTTTCAAAGACTGTTCTACCTATTATTTTTTCCATGCAGACTCTATAATAAATTAGACCAGCGTTTTTAATGCCCCTTTTGGCAGATTCTGAAACTTGAGTTAATGTAAATTTGAGTTCAGGTCCTAACTTTGCAACTTCCTGGCCATATGACCTTAGGAAAGTTGAATCTCTCTAAACCTCAGTTTTTTCATCCATATGATGGAGATATTCCAGTATCTTTCTGTTTTTGTGAGAATTACACTTGGATTTTCATGTGAAGCATTTAATGTAAAACTTGACAAGTTAGTAAATGCTAACTTAACAACTAGGCTGAACTAGTCAACAGACTTACTGGTGACTCTGACCTTACCTACTTAGCTAGGGCCACACCAACCCATTTGTGAAGCTGAAACATAGATCTCTGGACTTAAGACCTCTCTCATTCATTCCACTTGCCAGCCTGTCTATAGGAAACATTAGTAACAGTGTCCTTTTAGCAAACCATCTCCTGGGTTTCTTGAATCCCACCCCATTTCATTCAGACTGGCTTTTTCAAAGATGTTCCCAATGTTAAAGAAACTTAACTCTTAAGAGTCTTAATATTATATAATATGCAATTACAGGAACAAGTTTTCTGGCAAGCTTCTCCAGAAGGCATGGGTATCAAGCAAGTCCCAGCCCTAGGTATCCTAGGAGCAGGGCATGATGGGGTTCTTTTTTTTCACCATATGCTCCAGAATGTCTATGAAAGTATCAGCCCAACAGTCAGACCTGTGTGAGGTGGGGTTGCACGTGGAGTCACTGGACACCTACTTAGCTTGAGCCGCTGCCACAGTGTGATCCTGACCAAACCATTGAAATTGTGTGTGCCTCGGTTTCTCCAGCTATGAAATAAGCAGAATAGCCCATCTTCCTCCTCTTCCCTTCTCAGGAAAGTCAAGAGGAGGCTTTCCCTGCATGATGAGGGTTTAACTGTACCATTTCTCAAAATGCAAGACTTCTCTTCTTTGAGTAGCCTAACAACAGTTATTCAAGTTATTTACGTAATTGCTTATAGTGTACATAGCCAGTCACTCCTCCCCATTAATGTTTAGTTTACAGCAATGCCTTGTGCATCTGATTGCATAAAACAGGTAGTCAAACTTTTGGCAGGTGATGAGTTAATAAAGATAAGATCCCAGCTAGATCCTAACCACACAGTCACCAAAGAACAGGGCCCTCCTACTCAGAGTTCTTTAGCTCTAACACACTGACACCCTGGCCAACTGTCCCATACCTTCTCACTCTGACTGGTCCTCAAGGTCACAAGAGTTGATGTCACAATTGGTGTCCTAGCTCTGCCCCCCAGATAGCCATGACGAGCCGCTTCAGGTCAAACTAGACCTCGAAGCTGCCCAGCCAGGAGCTACCATGCTGGACCATCTACCATCTGGTCTTGAATGAAGACAGCCCAGTTTCCAGGGCTCGGAATAGAACACACACCCTCTAGAACCACCTGTTTCACTCTGCACACACCACCAGCTAAGAAGCCCTGCAATGATTGTTGTCTTATGGATGCTTCTCATTGCAGGAACAATGTGGAAGGGATACAAATATCCCCCAGGAGGGGTAAGTGTGCCTTCAGCTTTGTTCTCTGTTCCTACTTTGAAAATGTATTCCCTGGTATACATGAACCAAGCACCAAAATCCAACTTTAGAAACACTGGCTTTATTTTAAAAAGTTACTCTAGCATACCTACTTCTATTATTATTCAGTATCTATCTGTTTAGAGTTGAGAGAGTTTCCTGTGCCTCTCATGTAATCTTTTATACATCTTTTCCTGAGTCTTTACTCTTAAGTTCTTTAGTGTCTTTCCAAAAACAAAAACAAAAAACTGGAGACACAGAGGTAAAGATATTTCAGGCCCAGAGTCAAAGCTGTCTGACAGGCATGACCTGTTCTCATACTTATGGGACACTTCATATGCTCTGCCTTCAATTTCCCTTCTTAAATTAGCCCCCATCAGCAACCCAGGCTTAACTGTCCCTCATCATATAAACACTGAGTTGTAAAACTGTCCTGTTGGCAGACGCCTCTCCTCTCTTGATAGACCCCGGGTGTTTGTCTTTTCTCTACCACTTGTGTGCTCCCACGCTGCTAAGTCCCAGTGGCAGCTGGGCTTGGAGGCATTAGGTGAGGCAGAATGGGACACGACTACCCCTGCCTGCCCTTGGGAAGGGCAGTTCCCGCAGCCCCACACCCTAGCCACCGCTAGTCAAGACCCACCTGACCTCCTTTTCTCCCCCTAGACCCCAGTGGAAATAAGCAAAGATGATCCTGGTGAAGTGATGCAGCTCTGAAGCTTTCCCATCCAGCTGTACAGCTCCTGATGGTGTCACATATAAAGTAATTGCACACTATTTTGTCACATTTTATGTAAGAAGTTACCACACTTTTAAAGATGAATGAAGACTTCATATTCTGTTAGCTCAAAACAGGGAGATGGACAGTAGGGAGGTGCTGGGGGAATGAGGGATTGGGTCCCCTGTTTAATAATTCATAAGACTGGCATTAAGACTAAGATCTTTAGTTCAATTTGTCCCCTATTCAGTACCTTGAGGAAATTCTGTAGAGCTCTTTAGACCTGTTACCCACATAATACTTTTCTCCTGGGTCCAAGGACCAGGGTCAAGGCAGGGGTGGAAAAAAAGACTGCAGCAACTTTAAGTCTGTCCTCTGGGTGGGGCTATTTCTCTGTGGCCTTTTCACAGCTGTCATTAAGAACCCAAAGCTTACACCATATGGGGAAAGGGGATTTTAACATTGGGTGCTAGATACTATTCGGTATTTTAATCGTTGTAGTAACCTTCTTAGCCACTTTTTACAGTGGCAAAAATGAAGTTGGGAGGCTTAAGTATATTACCAACCCATACAGTTCTGTGTAGCAGAGATTAAGATCCAGGCCCATGTAAAGAGCATGCCAAGGACAAGAGCTGAACAAGAGAGACTGGTTTTCCAAGATCTTGACCACCTTGGTTCAAATGTCTTCCTCACTTGAATAGCCCAGCGGTTGCCTTTTCTTTTAGCAGTCATCCTGCTGAGCCCGGCAGCATGGGTAGAAACAAAAGCTTAACTGCCCAGCCCTCAACAGGATGCAGTTTTGAGTTCGAGACCCAGAGGAATGTTCCCCTTCTTGTGTATAAGACTCATGCTATTAATCTGGGTGTCTGAGCCCTAGGATATTCCTAATAAGCCCTGTAAAAGTGGTTTGAGCTTTCTGACCCTAAAAGAGAAGTACATCTTTTGGTTATATGGACAGCATTTTGTTAATGACTATAGTATATGTTTGCTGAAGTATTTTTAAGTGCCTCTATGCACTGAATGGCTTACCCTTTTTAATAGAACAAGTGAATTCAAAATTTATATGCAGAAATAGGACACTAGTACCTTTTATACTTGTATGACCTAGAGTCAACGCATTACAGAGTGCATACATTCTCTGGCTGCATGGTTGCACCCACTTGCCTCCCATATTCCTAAGACCCATCTTCCCAGCCATCTCAGGCTCTTTTTATAATAGAGGATCGGAACTGCTCAATTTCTTGAAAAGAGGTGCTATATACCCAGTTCTTCTTCCCTTGTTCCCTGACTGTATCTCCAAACTGTTCTCCTAACTTGTGTGTCTGATACCAGAATAGTTCTCTAAGCTGGTGGGGCGAGAGGGAAGAGGTGTCAGTGGCAGGGGCTGAGCGGACAAGAATGTGTTAAGGGAGATGGAACAAAGGTGTGGGGGGTGTGTGTGTAAGCAGGTAAATCCATCTCTAAGTCTGATGAGTCTGCTTGGGGTTTCTAGCTGGAATAATATTCAGGGTGATGAAATAAGGAATATGAGTTTTGTTAAATAAATGCAAACCAGTGAAAATATCAATAAAATATTTTTAATGCCTACAATTTCTTTTATACATAATTGCAAAACTTTTATCTGTATATGCAAAAGTAGATTCTCTTGCAGGTCAACAGCACCAGAAAACAAGCTATGCTATGTAAATGTTTCTTTAAACTTGATTTGTCCATTATGTAAAAGACATGGATTTAATAACTTTAAAGAAATCTATATCCCACTCTTAATCATACACTAACACCTGAATATTTTGTCACATCCACTCACAAAATAAATAGTAGTCTAATATATTCAGCACATTGAAAATAAAACAACCAGTCTCTATATATTTATTCTCTTTCCAAACATGTTTTGGTCTCCTGTTATATCTCAGAAGTGTATTAATAGCTGCTTTTAAATTATAAAATACAAAACAGTAATTTCTTGGAGATCTTAGGGATTACATTAAAAAATGAAATTTAGAGTTCCCGTAGACTTTCTTGGTAACAGTCTTTGAACCTTCTCACGGCACACATGTAAGGCTGCCTGTGACATGTGGTACCCTGGCCTCCAAATGGACATAATTGCATTTGTAGTTTAGAGAAAATACAAAGACAAGTTCTGAAAGTAGCTTTTAAAGAAAAAGTGCCCCCTGCTTTAACATAGCAACATCTAAAGCAAGTGGACTGTGCAATCAGAGCTCTATTGTTTTATGAAAACTACTTTCCCTTCACATCGTGTTTGAGAATGCTGCATCCATGATCATGTAACATTATTACAATAGTGAAATAACATTACTACATTCATGACTTAACATTACCCAATAAAAGGCACATCTTCAAATATTAATAAAATCTGAAAATCAAGAGGATACATTAAAAATCAAGCACTTAATTTGTAAACCGTGATAAAATAACAGCCTATTCCAGTTTCTTTAAAGATTTGTGAGCTGTTTAAGAGTGGTCAGGAGTTACAGAACAAAGTGGAAGACAGGATTTGGAACAAGGCCAAGATTAAAAGATTTAGAACCTTTTTTTTTTTCCATGAGCTACATACAGAACTGCTCTTTTATAATGTTGATGCTGAAGAAAACTGAAATCAACATCTGTATCACAGCAGAATGCAACCCAAGTGATTACACATAAGGACCTTTTCTACCAAGTTCTGTAAATTTTAGCTAGCATAATGGTGCCTTTCTGTACAAGTAACTGCACAATATCATTGAGTAAAGTGCTAGTAAGCTTTAAGCCACCAGAAATCTTTCAGCTATGACAAGCACTTGATTGTAATTACATATTTCAGAGTCTGAATATTAAAATGTATATATATTCAATCAAACTTGTGAAGCGGAAAAAAAAAATCACATAAGGGACAGCAAAGGAAATAATGTTCCAAACCTGTTTTATTACATGGAATATCACACTACTCTTGAATCATTAAAAGTATTTGAGATAGGTGAGAGGCAGTCTACAGGCTTTTCTGCCACCAGTGTTTTAACAGTTATATGTGATCATTAATAGTGGTTATCTATAACAACCCATTGTAGAGAAAAAGCAAGCTCTATAGATAAAAAATACACAAAAACAACTTTCAGATCTTTTGAAGTCAGTCTTCTTGTAGGATAACATCTCCTACTTCTTGATCCCCACTGACGGATGGCTTAGGACAGCCACAAGGTTTATTATAGAATTTTCTACAAGCTTACTCCCATTGTCCCCAGTCCTCCATCCAGAGTCAGGGACACATGCTCTCTGGCATCATCACACCTCATTTTCTATTGCTGACCTTCCTTGAGACTTGGCTTCTCTCCAGCCAGAACCTAGGTCAGCCTGATTGGAATTGCTTGGACTTGAGGCTTAAGAGATATAACAAGTCTACAGATACGACTTGAAGAAAGGTAAGAATGAAGACGTTCCACAGCCTAGTAAGCACAGTAACAGGGAATATCCTCTTCTACCTGGGATAAAATCTCTTCACAGTGCATAGTTTGAAATAAAAGTGCAACATGGGCAAAAAGAGAAAGTGGTGGCCTTGATACACATGAATTTAGTTTTTGGTTTTTTACCATTAATCGCTAAAGAATTTAAGATAAAAATAGAGTCATTAACACAAAAAGGTAAAGGGCACCTTGAATTCCAAAATATCCTTACAATGGGGAGTGGAATGAGGCGGAGGGGAGCCTCACATGTCACTTCCTTTTGTCTGAAACTATTACTCTTCCAAATCTAATGTTTGAATAAAATAAGTATTTTTTCAATATAAAAATGAAATTTTTAGATAAAAATGAAACAGCACAGTGACCTTGTCTATTTTACACCAACACAACAGTAAACCTGAAAGTAAAATCTGGAAGAGAATATTCGTAAACAAAAATGGCATAACTTGTATTTTAACTTGGAAAATTCTGTTAATTGCCTAATCACCTAAGTTAGTGAATAAGAATGCTCAGCATCCAATCCATGAATAATGCAGAATACAATTTATTCTACTTTTTACTTTCAAAGTCAAAGAAATGACATCCATATAATACCTACTCTACATTTTCAAGTTCTCAATCCAAACACAGAGATTAGGACTGGTCACTTTATTGCTGGCAGCATTCCTGGAAGGGCCAGGTTCCTCATCAAAAGACAAATTTGACTGGAAGCCAGGCAGTGCCGTACTCACACATCAGCAGAATTATGGAAGTAAAGGAGCAATCCTTTATTTTCCTTTTTAGAGTAGCAAGGAATAATACAAGATTGGCTGAATTGTGAGTGGCCCCACATGAGAGTGCATAGCTCATGAGGATCAAGGCTGGCTCCTGTGAACAGTTAGCTTCGTAAGAGCACTCACTGGGCATTATGTCATCTGCATTACGATTTCACCCTGCAAAGTATATGAGAATACTTTATGCTCTAACGACAGCCTGCAGATAGAGGACAGTGTGCATTCCTTCTCCTTGAGTACCCAACTAGAATTCTAAAACGGTAAGGGATTTCTTCTGTCTGAAGGCAGGACTTCCTTGCAGCAATCTTCAGAAGTTCACAAAAATAAAAGCAGCAGCTAACGCTTCTTCAGCTTTTTGGCCTTTCGACGTCTCATTTCTTCTTCTTCACGTCTCATTTCCTCTAAATCTTCTTGCATACCTAATCTTAAGCTGTCAAAAAAAAAAGCAGGTATTTGTCAATATACATGAAATTATCACGTTCTTTAAAAAGCAAGACTGAAATTTCAACTGGGAGCTTACATGGAATGCGCTGATGCACTACAACGGCCTCAAGGCTTTACCAGTGGAAACAAGACTAAGCAGGAATATTTTTTTACCAGGAGCCACTGCCTCAAGTTATAGTGGAAAAAAGACCTTACATACAACTCAGCAGAAAACACCTGAATATTCCCATTACACTAATAAATATAAATTATCTCATCAGCTTTAAAAAATAAAGAACAAGAAACATTTATGCAATAAGTAAGATTCTATTCTTGTCTCTTCCCAACACTCTAGTTTGCTATTTTATCTAGTTAGAGGACAGAGGGCAAGAGGGAGAGAGAGGTTTAATATTTGGGTTGAGAATGAGGTGAATTATTTCACCAAGTTAACACTATAAACGAAGTAATCACTTGTTACCCCTACACAAGAAATGATTATTTGTTTGATAGTCAAACAGGAATCCAACATCAGGAATATAATATCCCTCCATCAGGTCCTTGAGGTCAGTGGCAATACAGGTCAGCAAGACTGAGATGTATCTCATGTGGACAGGGAATAAGGATGGGAAAAGAAAAACAACAACATGCAACAGCGGGATCTGGGGAGCTCTAGCATTTACTGTGTGCCTACGTGGGTGAGGTGCTGCACTGCACAACACGCACACGTGATCTGAATCCTCACAAAACCGCAGTGAGGAAAAACAGTCCATTCCCAGCGTACAAATGGGAAAGCAGATTTTAAAGGCTAATTTGTCTGAAGTCCAGAGCAAGTAAGCAGGATTGGAATTTAAACTGAGTGGCCCAAAGCCCCAGCTCCCAAGGATGCATCTGAAGCAGGGAACAGGAATTTTGTAGGAATTTCCACACGTGTATAGCTTGTGCTTGCTTACCTCTTCGCTTCTTCTTTCTGCTGCTCCTTCCAACTACTCTCCATGTAACGTAAGGCATAATCGCTTTCATCTTTGTATCTGGTAAGAAAAAATCAAAGTTGTTAGGAAAAAATAACCCAACTTTCTAAAAGAACATCTTCTTGTTTTTAAAACCAACATCTTTATAACTAAATCAAACACATTTAGGATTATTCCTCCTTGTTTGCAGGGAGTAGGGTGGGCAGAGGTTGGGTAAAGGGGAGTTTCTGAAGTAAAGATAAATTATATGAGCCCTTCTAACTTCTCATATCTGTGACATCAGAGAAGAAAACAAATGCTGACTAATTTACAAGTACAGTTGGCCCTCGAACAACATAGGTGTGAACTACATGGGTCCTCTTACACAGAGATTTCTTTTTCATGCTACAGTAGGGCACCATAATTGGTTGCATCTGTACACATGGAACTGCAGAGAAGGAAGAACGTGTATACAGAGGAATCATACGTACAGAGGGCTGACTCTAAGTTACACGTGGATTTTCCCCAACCCTCACACTGTTACGGGTCAACTGTATGTCACCTCATTTAATCCTCCCAAATGTCATTTGAAAAATAACTGACTCAAGTTTATCCAGCTAGTAAGCTGTGGAACTTTAAACCCCGATTTTTCTTCTTCCATCAGTGCTTCTCAGTTTTTAAGGCTGCTGTGACCACTGGGGAACCTTATAAAGCTAGTCTGGATTTAGATCTAAGCTGGGGCCTGCAAGCCTGCATTTCTAACAAGTTCCCTAGTGATGTCAGTGCTGTTGGTTCCATGGTGCTGTTCAGGCCCCACACTTCTGCGTAGCTTTTACACCAAAGAAAAGCAGGTGTCAGATCAGACTTTCAACATAGCTCTGTGGATGGTTTTCTGATTTCAAAGCCAATCCATTTCTACTACACCAAGCTGCTTCACTCTGATCAAATATACATCTTATAAGGACAACAGTTAAATAAGGATACTTACTGGCCCTTATACAAGTAACTACATAATTTTGCATTAATTCTTAAATACCAAGTGCCAAAAACGTAAATCTAAACAATCACTGAAGGATTCCTAATTAAGAATTGTATTCAATGCCTCTACTATTAATGTTTATTTTCTCCCCCATAGAATGGATTATTCAAAATAAATATATATATATACACAAATATATTTATACATATAAATATATAAGTCTTCTTTATCCTTACTTTTTTCGGTCATAGCCAAAGATTTCTCGAATGTGCTTGGATATTTCTTCCTGAGGTTCTCCTTCATCTTCAATAAAGTCTTCCATTTCAGAGTCATATTCTTCTTCTTCATCTTCCTCTTCTTCATATTCTCTCTGCCTTTTGTAACCACTAGGAAAGGGAAGCCTTTGAGGACCTAAGAATAAAAAGGCCATTATTTATAAGAGTAGTAAAATTTAATAGTCCCAACAAAGTCCTATGCAAGCTGAGATACTAAGAACTCATTAAGATGGCAGCCTCAAAAACCAGAGCCAGCAGGCTGGCCCTCAGCCAGCTGAATTCACTACTCCAATCCTCTCTGTTGCTTCATGGTACTCAACAAGGAAAAGAATTTCTGTCTGTCCCAAGGCTTACCAGAACTGTTACATTTTTCTAGCTTAGTAGTTTCTATTCTTTTGGATTTAAATGACTAGTAAAATTTCTTAAAAAGAAAAAAAAATTACAAATCACTGAAGGAACAAAATTTTAATCTTGCCAAAAAAAGACACCAAAGGTAACAGTCTATTTATGATCATAATTCCATTACAGTTTTTAAAAGTCCAGTGAAGTATGAAAGATTCTCAGAAATGGATCATTGTTCAAACTGAGCAAGTCTGACTAAAAGGAAAAACCACACCAACTTTATTTTTGTCATTTTGCCAAAAGACTGATTTAAAATTTTGCAAAAGACAGGCACTGATCAACAGACGAGTATCTGGGAACAACTGCTTTCTAGTCCTTGATTACAGACACTCCCTTTGTTGTTCTACAGTTGTTTTTACTTTGCATGGCTTGTCTCCTTAGCTCAGAATTCCTTAACTTCAGCACTTTGACATTTTGGGTCAGCTGTCTGTTGGTTATGAGGAAGCCGTCCCATACAATGAAGGGTAGGAGTATCCATGGCCTCCATCTACTAGACGGCAGGAGCATCCCATCCCCACTAGTGTCAACCAAAAATGTCTCCAGATGTTGTCAAATGTTCACCAGGGATCAAAACTGTCCTTGGTTGAGAACCAACGTTTTGACAAAAGTAGGAAGTTTAACACATGGAATATCATCGTTTCTTTTTATATTCTCCATGGTGTCTAACAGCTTCCCTGGTGGCTCAGAGGTTAAAGCGTCTGCCTCCAATGCAGGAGATCCGGGTTCAATCCCTGGGTCGGGAAGATCCCCTAGAGAAGGAAATGGCAATCCACTCCAGTATTCTTTGCCTGGAGAATCCCATGGACAGAGAAGCCTAGTACATTACAGTCCACGGGGTCGCAAAGAGTCGGACACGACTGAGCGACTTCACCTTCATGGTGTCTAACAAGTGCTTCAAGAAATCCTTACTACCATGTAGAGACAATGATCTAGCAGTTAAAAGGTGCCAACAATGATCCCATACCTTGGGACAGTACATCCCTAAGGGACTGCTAGCTAGGGCCACCATGAGGAACAGAAACACAAGGACAGTCTGAAACCATTCCTGGCGTACCACGGGTGCTCAGCAAGATTTGATGGATCAGTTATGCACCAAAAGGCTTCAAGCTTATAAATGCACTCCAGTCCCTGAAGACTGGCACTCACAGTCTTCATGAAGAGATAAAGATGAATCCATTCATTAAACCACAAAAGGCATATACAATATATACTTATCCTATCAAACCACAAAAAGCATATACAATATACACTTATCCTATCATATAAATTCCACAGCTAAGCTTATTGCACTTAGAGACATTACAGAGGTGAACAAACAGGGCCCCAGATAAGTCTGTTTCTAAAGACTTTTCCAAGCCATAGTTACTAAAGGAACTCTCTGGCACAGGACAGACAAAACATCAGGATTCTATCAACACAAGAATACATTTAAAAGCACATAGAAGAGCTCACAGCATCTTTGGTTCTGTAAAACAAAGCATTCTTTCCAATTTCCTAGGACAAATAAATACTTTTAGGATAAGGGGAAATCTTACCATGGGCAGATCTGTAGCCAGATAAGGATGGCTTCATTCCATTCATCTGTCCATTGCTGGGCCGGCTGATTATATTCTTGGAAGAAATTGTTTCTGAGACAACAGTGCATTTGGGCTTCAGAGGGGGACCTGAGGTATTAACTGTTCGCCCAGGTCCCAAGCTGCTCACTGGTCTACCAGGGCCTGAGCTGCTGACAGGTCGTCCAGCTGGAGCTGGGCCACTGACTGACCGGCCAGGGCCACTGACTGACCGGCCAGGGCCACTGATTGACCGCCCAGGGGGGCCTGAGCCACTCACTGGTCGTCGGAGGTCATGTGGACTGCTTCCAGGCCGCCCAGGGCCCCCAGCACTGCCCACGGGTCGCCCAGAACCACTGGAGCCACTGACAGGTCGCCCAGGGCCGCCTGAGCCGCTTGCAGGTCGACCAAGGCCACCAGTACCACTGAC
>SJXQ01001641.1:208132-256199 GCA_006408695.1 Aepyceros melampus | reverse complement strand
GATCGCTCGGGTCCTGAGTTGGAGCTGCCATTCTGGCGCTTGGGCACGGGGCCAGAACTAACCATGGGCCGGGCAGTCCCTGTGCTAGGCCGCCCAGGGGCTGAGCTGGAGCTGCTGCCTGGCGGCCTGACACCTGGACTCTTGGCCTTATTGTGTGGCGTGGCCATGGGTCCAGGCCTGGAATGGCTAGGATGGGGAGGAGACTTTTTGGCTTTGTGCTCGGTAGCAGATTTCTGAGGCCCTTTAGCAGAAGTCTTTGGGACACTTGGTGAATAGGTGCTGGGGTGGGGCTTTCCAGCCCCATTGAAAACAGGTCTATCACGGCCCTCATGAAGCGAGGGTTGGGAGCAACTGCCAGGGGCTACTTTGGTCCTCTCCCCTGGCATGGATTTGGATGAAGACAAATGCAAGCGTTTCTCATCAGCTGGGCTGGGTCTGGGTTTCTTCTCAGGATGAGGAAGGACAGTACCCTTGCAAGGAGGATGCGTGTCTCCAGAGCCTCTGCTAAGCTTTGTGCCCACACCTTCTTTCTGAGAGGGTGCTCTTCTGGTTGGCGGTAGTCTTGCATCTGTCTCAGGTATCGTTTTCCTCCGCTTTCGTTCAAGGAATTCTCGCTCCCTAAGTTCCTCTGCAGTCATCGGCCGCTCTTCCGTTTTCCTCACGACCTTTATCTCCACCGGCTCGTACTGCTTTTTCTCAGCCAGCCTGAGTAGATCACTGAAGTTCATGACTGGTGGGGCACTTCTAAGGGGGACCTTTGGTTTGCTTTCAACTTTGGGAGGTTCTTGTTCTTCCTCGTACTCCTGCTCTGACTCTGCCTGATTGTATTCTAAGAATTCATCCTCTTCTTCCATCTCATACTCTTGGTCTGTTCCCTGGCTAGCGTGACTCTGCACTGCCTGCCTCTTCTTTGACTTTTCCTCAACAGGAATCCCGTTGTAACCGTGGAAATTATCCTTTGTCCTCTTGGCCATAGCTCTTGCTTTCTTGTCATGTTTTAGCTCAATTCGCTTTTTCACTAGTCTTCTTTTCTCCTCTTCTCTTCTAAGGCTGAAAAAGACAAACCAACACATTATTTCAAGGTCTTGATAAAACTGTACGTTTATCTGAAATCAGTAGGCGGCCGAAACCAAGCAACATTCAAGCTACAGTTTGAAGAAATTTGAAAACTTCTAAGAATCAAATGAGGAAGTCATTCAAACAAGTATCAATGAGTCATCTTTACACAATAAGTAGATCACATATGGGTTTTTCTATATGACTAAGCAAGAGACAGTCTTGGCTTTTAGCTTTAAATACAGAAAACAGTTCATACTAAATAAATATACCAAGTTAAGAGAATACCAGTACCCACTTAATAGTTATTAATTATGAGTGAATGGATACTCAGACTTACTGAATCAGTTTCCTTGTTATTTGCATGAAGTAAAACTACCACTTGAGTTCACTGGTTTCCAAAAACTATCCCTATTTTAACCTTTTAGACAGTACTCTCTATATTTAAAAAAATTGAAACACAAAGTAGGTAGAAACGGATTCAAAACTAAGGTCAAGAGGGAGTTTCCTGTGGTCTGGTGGTTAGGACTCAGCACTTTCACTGCTGTGGTCCCAGGTTTAATTCCTGGTTGGGAAACTAAGATCCCACAGGCTGTACAGTACAGGCTAAAGAAAAAAAAGGAAAAAACCCACAAAAATAAACAAACAAAAAACAATAGTGGAAAGGAATGTTTTTTAAATGTCTATATGTGTATAACTGAGTCACTTTGCTGTACGGCAGAGATTGATACAACATTGTAAATCAACGACACATCAATTAAAAGTACAAAGGAAAAAAAAAGAACCAAGGTAAAAGAATGGAATTCTTACTGGAGTTGCTAATATGATCAATTAGAAGATATGGTCACTATTCCCAAAAAGCTTTTAATTTAAGAGGAAATAAAAGATAATATCTATATAAATGACCAACACAAGGACATATGTAATACTACAAGTACAGCTGACTCAGACACATACACAACAAATCCATTAGCCACTTACGATATTAAAGCATCCCTTGGTTAGTTACAAGCCAGTTGTGAAGACAGAAGACTTTAGAACTGAGAATAAGGCTATAGATTCATACCTTTTCGTCTGAGCTCCTCTTCTTTCCTTTTGAGAAAAGCCTGGACAGCTGCTGACTGGACACCCTTAACTTTTGGGTCTTTTTTGGGAGGTCCCACTGCCAAACTGTATCTTTTCTGAAAATAAAAACAGAGTAAAAGTTACACACAATTAACTCTGAAACAATAGAGAGGTCCAAATGTTGACTAAAAAACTTATTCTGAATAATTAAGAGACCACATAACCCTCATGAAAACTCAGCTATAAAATTTCAGGCTAAAAATGATTATATATGCCTGTTTCCAGGTGTAGAGTCTCTTTAAACATCTTCAACAATCCATAAATGAACAACTGACAGGAACATCATTTTCAAGCTCTTTTCCCAAAAAGGTTACCTGGACTGGGGGAATTGAAAAAAATCACCACTAAAACAGACTGTTCTAGAATTCTGATTTAAAAGAGTATCCTTTTTCAGAACTTTCCAAGTCCATGGTAGAAAGCACTAACACAACTGTTTTCCTCCTGAGTACCTAACTCATGGTTTTCAGCTGCTACACTGGTTATCTTGCCTACAACATTAAATATCGAGATCCTACTGTGATCTCAGGCGAAGGAGATGGCAAACCATAGCTAAAAGGCATTTCAAAGAAATCGAAGCAGCAAGAAGGGTCCAAGTCTCTGTAACCTTTAAGTGCAGCTCCATGTTCATTAAATATTAATTCTCCACACAAATCCTTTCAGACAAGTTTCCAGGTCACCCAAAAGGTACTAACATCATCCGGGAACAGATGGTATTTCTCTGGTCTTTAATTTTTATGCAATTGCACTGGGAAATGACTAACACTAGAATAATGCTAATTTAAACCATAAAAGGAAAAATATTTTCATTTTATACCTATCATTCAGATCAGTTCAGTTGCTCAGTCGTGTCCGACTGTTTGCGACCCCATGAATCGCAGCACGCCAGCCTCCCTGTCCATCACCAACTCCCAGAGTTCACTCAAACTCGCGTCCAGAGAAGTATAATTAAACAGAGCTAATAACTCAGACCAGGATGATTAATCTCTAGGACCATTTCACATTAAACTTACAGGTTAGGAAATAAGAATTTTTTAATGCCTTTCTTTCATCTTAGGCAGATGACATTCTTATCCACTCAACCTTGCTGCTGTGCTGGTTTAAAAAGAAACGTTAACCTATGAGAACGAATTGAGCTACTAAGGAACAAAAAAAGTGACTCCAAAAATGTGTATGAAATTCCTGGAGGAAAGCCAAAGGACTCCTGCTTACTATACAGCTGCCAAACAGAAGGCATCTTGAAACAGGCTGGAAGTTCCAGCTAAGTTAGTCTACCCATGAAGCAGCTGGCCAAGAAAGCAGGCCCTAATCCAACCTGAAAATCCTGCGTGATGGCAATGCTTGAGACCTGACACGTCCCTCACACAGAGAAATCCCAAGAGAGCATCCAGATTCCTTTCCCAGTCACCTTGGCTGCCACAGTGAAATTCTTTAACAAGTCCCTATCTTTGTAAATTTAGTTGCAGGCCCTTTCCATAGTGGATTGGGGCCCAATGTTTAAAGGAGAGGGAAAGGAAGACAGGAGAATACTGCTTACCTAATTATATAGACATAAAATCTGTCGTGGTTACAAGAACCTCAAACATAGGCCTTATTCATAGGAAACGCACATTTTCTTAACAGAAGGGCTACCGTGAAGATAAATTCAAGTTGCATAAGACACATAAACTCATAAGCAGAGGCACACACTCACATCAAGTAGATATATGAGAAGAAGGGTGCATTTGTGCTGCCAAGCTCCAAATATTTCTCTCCCTGCCAACTGTATAGCCCAGATTCACCTGCCAAATCGAAGCTTAATACAGGGCTCCCCTGCCCCAAAAGACCAATCTTAATGTTAATTATTTTAAATAGGATTAGTTATCTAGGTATTACAACAGCAAATGAGCACTTCCTAATTTGATTTCAGGTCGATATCTTTCTTCCTAACCTGACACTTATATAGGTAGCTAGTGGGTTATGTATTTTTGACTAAATATAGACACCAAAAGATAAAAATAGTGCCAATGGGATATAGTTTAATACCGTGTATAGTAAGCTTCAGTCACTCCCAATTCACTGTCATGATTTTTGCCCTTTTAGTATGCCAACTGTATTATTTACTAATTTTAAGAAAATATGTAGATTGAACACCATGACTTATTATTGCACCTTTACCTCAAGCAATAATACTCACGAAATGACAGGCCTGAAAGGCTAGTTCTATTTTCCCAAATTCTATCAAAATATAATTTAAAAAGTATGCACATCTATGAGAATAAAAAGTATTTATGAGTCATCTAAAATCACAGTGACAGCCAGAGCTACGTGAACTGCACTTTGGGAAACAGCAACGGAGGAACATAAACCCCGGGAGGGTGGAACGCAGAAAGCAGCAAGGGAGGGGGCTCAGGAACTCGGATTCACTCAGGAGAGAATCCCAAAGCCTCCCTTAGCTTTCTTCCAAGTACACACCTATTTTCATCAATTCACACACCAATTTCATATTCAGCTTTGTTTACAAAAAGACCTCCAATCCTTAAGGACATTTACAAAGCTGGCCTCACATCGAACTCAACAATTTTGCTGTCCTTGTCCTGTCCCTATGATGGAGAAGGAATTCAATAAATCTATAAAATGTCTTATTTTGTGGGTCTGCTGGGAAACAGTTTAAGTAGGACAAGGTCCTACTTGATGAGGCTTGATCTTATTTACTGACTTGAGCTGAGTCATAATTAATAGTTTCTTACATCCTCTGTAGCTCGATGCACTCAAAGGCAGATACCAGGAGAATATTAAAATATTCTCTTAGGCAAAATTTAGATCAAAATGTAGAAATTTGGGGCAGAAAAAAAAAGGGGGGCTAGGCCTCCAGAGACAGTGATCTTTTTAAAAACATGTACTAGTATATCCCCAGTGTTGTACAACCATCACCACTACCTATTTCCAGAGCTTGTCACCCTCCCCAAAAGAAATCCCTTACCCTTCAGCAGTCATTTCCCATTCCCCTCACTATGGCCCTGGCAGCCACTAATGTCCTTTCTGCTTCTGTGGACTTGCCAATTCTGGACACTTCATATAAATGAAATCATGCACCCAGTGTACACACATAGTGATTGATAATGCATCATAAAATAAAATCTAGAAGCCACAGATACTATATAGGTAAGTGATTATTCAAAGTATCAAAGATTTTCCAATTCAAAAAACATTTTTTTCTCTATCTGCTCCTGAATTTCTATGAGAAACTCTATCCCATCAGACTTTACTGGACACTGAGAAGTGTCATCACAAAATATAAGTTACTGCCCAAGGCTTTATTAGGCTGGAGTAGAGAGATGGATTCAGGTTTTACAGATGGCAAACCTTATTCACATCCCATTCCTGATGGACTACAGTATTAACTCCAGCCTGAGTTTCCAGCCTGTCCTACAAATTTCAGACTTGCCAGTCCCCACAATCATGTTAGCCAATTTCCTAAAACATATCCTACTGGTTCTGTGTTTCTGGAGAACCCTAACTGCTGCAGTGGTCTTTTGTATTAATATCTTACCACTTTCACTTAATGTTTTAAAGGTTCATGCTGTAACATATGTCAGTACTTCACACCTTTTCTGGATGAATATTTCATTTTATGGACTATATCACATTTATCTAATCATCAGTTAATGGATACGTAGATTGTTTCTGCTTTTTGGCTATTATGAATAAGGCTCTGTGAACATATGTATACAAAGTTTTCTGTGAACGAATGCTTTCCTTTCTCTTGGGTCTATCACTATAGACCTTCTTAACATTGAGCTGGCTAGACTTTTGAAACAGGGGTTGCAGTCAGATCCTGGTATTAGCAGATTTGCTGTAACAGAACATTTCATTAGACAGTTTCCTTCACCCTCATGGGGCACCCAGCAGAGAACCATGTTTTTAAAAGCAAGCTTCAGGCTGGGATTACACTGTATGCCATTTAATAAGGCAGAGAACTATTTGGCACTTTCTTCCACATCAGATGGTCACATTTAGCTCTAGCGGCAACACATCAAGATGTACCCATCAATTCTGAATCTGATTCAAGGCACCAGGCTGTTTCATTGTTTGAGCTTCATGAAAAGCAGCTGGACAAGAGTTTCTTTTATCCTAAGTGTATCCATTTTATTACACTGCAGGCCTACTCAGTCATTCTGCTGGGCCCCAGTGAATGATCCACAACAGTGAAGCTTATGCCCTCTAAATGCAGTATCAGAGATTTTGCCAAGATTTGTAATTCTGAAGCCAAGAGACCTAGAAAACATTAAGTCAATTTAAACATATGTGTTCCCTACACTGAAACCATACTGTCACAATCAGATTAAGAAAATCAAGAGTTTTCAGTGTGGAAATATATGTTCACCAAATATGTTATTAATATATAGGAATCAACAGCCATTTCTTCTTGAAAGTTCTTTACTTGAGAGATAATATATTGTTGTGTCTGTAGAAAATAAATATTCTGATGATTTTATATAGAGATTTATCATTGGTTAGAAATCAGAGTTAGAAATATTCAAAGGATATATCCTTAACTTTAATGACTATACAACTTCCACAATCCTCTCAATACATCGTAGTCAAGGAATGAATGCAAGCCTGGAAAACCACTTATCTGCATTAGGCTTGCTTACCTGGGTGACTAAGAGAGTGAAAATAAAACCACCAAAAAGCATGCTATTCAAGACTGCTAAGAGGTCAAATATAAATTTTACTATTACTGTTTATAAAACTATACTTGATTATATAGTATCAGATAGATACCTCAGAGTCTCTAGTTCAACTTCATGTTAGAAATGGCCCGAAAAGGACAACTGTATATTTACTGGCTATCACTCATACCATTTGTAGCAAAGACGGAATTAGAATCTAGATCTCCTGACTCTGGGGCAAAAGTTTTCCTATTACAATGCGCCTCACCTCTAACTTAATCCCAACACTTGCATCTCTAGCTCCAACTTCCTTCTTACATGTCCTTCTTAACTTCCACCTGCTTCCTAGACAATGCCGTTACTCCAAACAAGTCCATCACAGAACCTTCCCCCAATCTCAGACCCTATTTCTGTTAACCATGCTGGCACTCTCCCCAACAGCCTGTAAATCTCTATTCACCAGTTTTCAAATGCTTTTAGTTTAGCCTTTAAATTTCTCTCCCATCAGATTTTACTGTACAGTGAGAAGTGTCATCAAAAAAACAACAAGGTTACTGCCTAAGGCTCTATTAGGTTGGAGTTGGGGGGTAGGGAACTAGATGGTTTCAGGCTTTATAGATGACAACCTCCCTCATCACCCCATTTCCAATAGACTCTCATTCAACACAGGGTCATGATTAAGAAAGAACTCTGGAGCCACTTTGCCTGGACTAGATTCTCTGCTCTGCCATTACTAGCCCTGCCACTTATTAGCTGTGTGACTTTGGAAACGTTTCTTCGTCCCCCTGAACCTCAGTTTCCTTATCTGTAAAACAACCTTCCTTATATGGTTACTATGATAATTAAACTAATTAATATATAAAAAGTGCTTAGAACAGTGCCTGGCACAAAGTAAGCATTATAAATGCTAATTGCTGTTGTTATTATCCTTACTATTCATAAAGAGATTGCCTAGGTAGTGATGGGAAAGAGAAAAGAATCTCCGTGGGGCAATATTACAGATGGACAAAAAGCACATGAAAAGATGCTCAACAGCACCAATTATTAGAGAAATGCAAATCAAAACCACAATCAGGTATCACCTCTTAGCAGTCAGAATGGCCATAATCAAACAATCTATACAAAGGGGGACCCCGTTACAGTGCTGAAAAGAAAGTGAATTGGTACAAGCATTATGGAGAATAGTACGGAGGTTCCTTAAAAAACTAAATATAGAACTACCTACCATATGATCCAGCAATCCCACTCCTGGGCATACATCCAGAGAAAACCATTATTCAAAAAATAACATGCAAAAAATAAGATACACGCACCCAATGTTCACTGCAGGACTATTTACAACACCAAGATGTATGGAAGCAACCTAAGTATCCACTGACAGAGAAGTGGATAAAGGAGGATTGGATACAACGGAATATTACTTAGCCACAGAAAGAATGAAACAATGCCACTTGCAGTAACATGGATGGACCTAGAGATTATCATACTGAGTGAAGTCAAGATAAAGACAAATATATGACAAATGTGGAATCTAAAAAAATGGTACAAATGAACTTATTTACAAAACAGAAATAGTCACAAATGTAAAAAAAAAAAAATTGATGGTTACCAGAGGGAATGGGGAGGAGGGATAAACTGGATGATTGGGGCTGAAATATATACACTACTATACATAAAATTGATAATAAAGACCTACTGTATTGCACAGGCTTTCCTGGTGGCTCAGACGGTATAGAATCCACCTGCAATGCAGGAGACCCAGGTTCAATCAATAGGTCAGGAAGATCCCCTGGAGAAGGGAACAGCAACCCACTCCAGTATTTTTGTCTGGAGAACCTCATGAAAAGAGGAGCCTGGAAGGCTATAGTCCATGGGGTCGTAAAAAGTCGAGCACGACTGAGTAACTAAGCATGCATATATAGCAGAGGGAACTCTACTCAGAACTCTGTAATGACCTATACGGGAAAATAATCTAAAAAAGAGTGGATATATGTATATGGAAAACTGACTCATTTTACTGTTCACCTCAAGGGCCCATAGACCCCCAAATCCTTACATGTCTAATACCATATGAAGGCTTCCTCTTTACTTTTTGATTTGAGGGTTACACCACAGTTACAGTATCTTGCCTGGGACAGTTTTCAGTCTGACTGTGAGAAAAACCATGCATCTTGCTTTGTGTACCACAAGGCATCAATTATAGTTACTTGAAACCTGCTTTTGCTAGGGGAACTCAGTGAGAAAAATATTAAGGGTAAAGTTACCAAAAATATCTTTTTCCCTTTATATATAAACAAAGCTAATAACAGTGACTGGTTACATCACCTTGATCAGCTGTGGGGTTTTTTGTATTCAGTTTTCCACTGGAAAAGGCATGATGCAATCTTCCTTTGGTTTTAACCAAAATCTTTTACAGATAACTATTTTTCTTAAAAATAAACAATATGAATGAAAGCTGTCCCATAGGGGAACTGTTCATTGCTTTTCAAGTTAGATATAGTAGAGATTTCTTTAAATACAGAGTTCAAAGTGGCTGTACAGGTGTTTCAGATTTTAGCCTTCCTTAGATTTTAGTCTAATCAATGCCAGTTTATTTCCTTTCTGTAACAAAGGAACTTGATGACTGAAATTGAAAGTCAACTATGATACGATCCAAATGGAAGGTGGGGACAAAGACAGCTACAAGAGAAATACAAACCAAGCCCAAGAGAAGGATGGATAACTCAGTATTTGTGAACAGGGTGTGTGTGTGTGTGTGTGGTGTGTGGTGTGTGTGTGTGTGTGTGGTGTGTGGTGTGGTGTGTGTGTGTGTGTGTGTGTGTGTGTGTGTGTGTGTGTGGTGTGTGTGTGGTGTGTGTATATTGTAATGCTGTTTGACTTGGATGTTGATTTATAAGGATACTTGCTTTGTAGTACTCTCACACTGTGCAATATGTTAGGTTTCAGAACTCATAGTGTGAGCTAAAAGGCTTCACTTGGAGCTGATAAAGAAAATAAAATAATCAAATGACTTAAGATCATGGATGAAATTTAATATAATCTTGCTCTATTCCTCAATAATTTCTTTTGTGTTTTACTTTCATCTGAAGTAAAAAGATAAGGATTATAGTGCTGATAACTAAATGAAACCTCCAGGCTTACTAGCTTTTGGGGTGAGTGGGAGGGAAATACATACTTTCATGAAGTATATGCCTATAATCATCTATTAAATTTTAAATGACCTCACCAATTTACCCATTTCCCTTTTTGCTTCCAATCTTTGTTATTCCAATCATTGATCAATAATGCATATATTCTGAAATACAGACATAATCTGAAATCTCCCACTCTAGAAATATGAACTTCTCTGTCAGCAATCTTTGGTGTTTAGAATAAGAAACAACTAACTGGTTCTGGTTCTTTCAGAGGACAGTCCTGGGCCTCAGGGCAAGTATTATTTTTCTTTGACCTCCACTGAAATTGAGGAGGATGCAGAAAGAAATACGGACCCAATTATGCAAAGATAAATGTTACTAGATCCAATATTGACTTGCCTAGGAAATTTACAGAGGCAGAAAATAATTCTGTCTTTCAAGGTTTCATAACTTCAAGATCATTCAGAGTATTTGAGGTGGGATGTGAATACATATAATAAACTGATCAATATCGGTTTTATTTACCAGTTATTTTTACATCAATATCTTCAAAAGAGTAAAAGAAGGAGCACAGGAGAGGAAAGAAACTATTGCAAATATACAAAAATCTAAGAAACGCAGAACACATCATGAGAGCTCAATAAGATCTAGTTGAACTGACTTAAAAAGAGCGCCGTTTGAGCTCCACACCTCGTCGCTCAAACCGCAGGTATCACAATGCAATTTATCGGTTTACAGCTGGGGCTGTGGTACCATCTGAGGATCCTGAAATGATTGGTTTATGCAAAACAGCTACACCCTCGCAAACCAGGTCCCCACCACCACTACCGCATTTTAAAGTCTTACACCGCTCAGCGAATTAGCAAACCTCATAGAGTAAATGGGACCTAGATTTCAAACAACAAAATATCTGGAAGACCACAGGTAAACGGAAGCTGAAACTATTTCTCTCATTCTGTTGGGCCAAAATTTCGTGGAACCCACTCACACTCCCTTCCCAGGGAGGTGATAATTCAATCACCTGGTTGGCTGAGGGGGTGGGGAACACAAGTCAAAAAACTTGCTCGGGAAATCACAAAACGTTTGACCCAAAGATCAGCGGAAAATCAGCTCAAAAACTATCAGGCCAAGCTCCTAATATTCCTGAACTCCCCAACCTCTGGGTTGAAGTTTATGCCGAAGCTAGAAACTACGAGCATTAGATTCCACTACGTGCCAGGCACGGCTCTAACTCACCAGTTTTCACGCAACTCTAAAATACCCTAAACGCAAAGTCAAGTTGTAGGGGTAACTAAGCCGAAACAAACCAAACCCGCTCGTCAGCACGCTCCCGCTTGCTTATCTCAAGCCCCCAGTAACTTCACCCCCCTGTACCCAGAAGTACGTGTCCAAAAGTTAAAAAAAAAAAAATACGGCGTCCAGATCTTTCTTCTCCTGGAGCCGATGTGCTGATTCCTGGAAGTTCCAAGGACCACACACTAGGAACTTGAAGACCAGATCTCCTAGAGTCGCGCCCCGGCTGGTACTTACCGGCACATTGTTGACACCTTGCGCTTTCGAAGCTATCAGGAGAATTTCCCTAAAGTCCATTCTGGTCGAGGAGGAGGACTGGGCCAGCCTCTCGGAGAGGAGGGAAAGCGCGCCTTACCGAGGCGACCAGCAACAGCCTAATGATCTGTCTGGCCAGCCTCTCTCCCACCCCTCCTCTGCACGACCACTTCCGGCGCTTTCCAATGCCGTCTGCCCGCCCACTTTTCTCCAGAGGCCAGTATCCTTTCAGGCACGGCGCTTCCCTCGCGAGTCTTTGGCGTAACTTCCGCTTTCAGGCTCGAGACACGTAGAAACGTGGTACGTGGCTGCTGGCGTCGGCTCGAAGGGGCGGGACTAAGCCCTTCCCGGACCAAGGAGACGCGACCTGTAAACTGGGGGGCGTGGCCAACGGAAAGAGCCGCTTCCCTGGAGGCGCTGGCGCAAGGCCTGTTTTCGTGCTCCGTGTGCACTCTCGTGCGCTAGAGCGAGGCGGCTGAGGCGTTACTGTCTTGAGTGTCACGGTTGGACGCTCAGGTCCGAGACGGCGGTACCGCAACAGCCGAACCGACAGGTCTCGAGCAGGAGGTTACGGTTAGGCGTTTGTTGCGAACGACACCGACTGGTCCTCTGTCCTGGGAACGCTTGATTCTTCGCATCCCGGCGTAGAGTGTGTGCTCACCTCCTACACAGATGCAGGCGTGTGATGTACAGAGGCGCCCGCTTACTGCTCTTGCTTCATTTTCGATTATAAGCCCCACGTAGGGCAGCAACTGTGCTTTGTGTAGTGGCTGAATGGAAAATTTTCTCACAGACCCAGCCTGGATATATTTGGTGCACTGATCAAAACGTACATATATGCCCCAATTTCACATTTGTTGGGAGTCCAGTCCTGGCTTCCTCTTAAGGGTTATTTGGAGTCTCTAAGGTCATTTCTAATCAGTGTAAAGTACACTAATTAGGCAGACAGGCTGTGGCTAAGAATAGGCGGGAATCCACCGCAGCCAAGCAGTAGGGATCTTCTAGGGTGATGAAATTGGTCCAAGACTGGTTATTCTGATGGCTGGGCTATATTTTTACTAATCGTACTCTTAAGTCAGTTTTACAGTGTGTAAATTATCTCAATAGGTTAAATTATCTCTGGTGATGGTATATTCGTTAAAAATCTGACTGCCAATACAGGGGACAGGGGTTTGATCCCTGATCTAGGAAGATCCCACAGGCCACTGAGCAACTGAGCCTGTGCTCTATAAACTGTGTTCCACAACAAGCAATGAGAAACCTGCGCACTGCAACTATTGAAAGCGGATGGGCAGCAATGAAGACTCAGAATAGCCATAAATCTTTTAAAAAATCATCTCAGTAAAGCTGTTTAAAAGTATTAGGCAAAGCCTCTCTATCTTCCTCTTCCACTCTAACTTTTAAGGCTGAGGTGTGGCCCTGACTACATTTCCCTGTTTAAGTTTGCCCAAACAACAGACCGAGATTAAATCTTTGTCCAATGGCAGAACTGTAGTTCACAACGTTTTTATTCCATCTGAGAAGTCCAGCATAGCCCACGGTAGCCTATGCCATCTTGTTGTTCAGTTGATAAGTCATGTCTGACTCTGTGACCCCATGGACTGCAGCACAGCAGGCTTCCCTGTCCTTCACCATCTTCATGAGCTTATTCAAACTCATATCCATCAAGTTGCTGATGCCATCCAACCATCTCATCCTCTGTCCTCCCCCCCGGCCATTTTTCCTCATACTCTCAATCTTTCCCAGCATCAAGGTCTTTTCCAGTGAGTCGCTCTTCACATCAGGTCGCCAAAGTATTGGAACTTCACCATCAGTCCTTCCAATGACTATTCATGGTTGATTTCCTTTTGGATTGACTGGTTTGATCTCGCAGTCCAAGGGACTCTTGAATCGTTTCCAGTACCACTAATCCTTCAGTGCTCAGCCTTCTTTATGGTCCAGCTCTCACATCTGTACATGACTACTGGAAAAACCATACCTTTGACTATACTGACCTTCGTCATATTTCCTTTCCAATACATATCAATCTGTTTTAAATAGTTCACTTGCAGAAGGCCAGCTCTACAAGTATTTCACTCTCAAGGGATTGTGGGTTATAGGGAAGCTTGAGTGTAATATCAATATATTGAAAAAATAACATGTCAGATTCCTCATCTATTAAAAGTTAAAACATAGATTTTAAAATTTTCTCCTAGTGGTTCTCTATCCAGTAGGCAGAGTCATCCTTCAATGGTTTCCCATTGTTCTTAGGATAAAGAACAAAATCTTAATCCTACCATGGCTTGAAAGGACTGCTATGATTTACCTGCACCCTCATCTTTAACATCATCAGATAGATTCTTTCATTTTGTTAGAAGAACCAAGCTCTCTTCTATTCCAGGCCCCTTCTCTATAGTCCCATCTGCCTGGTATGTGACCTCTAACATTTGTTGGGCCAGCTGCAACTCGTTCAGCACTCCATAAGCTGATGGTGATGGATATCAGGGTTCAAGGGCCAGTTTTGTTGATTCCTAGGTATTGTATGAGGCAAGTGCTTAACCTCTCTCTGTACCTCAGTTTAATCTATGATAGTAAAGTGGTAATGATAGGATTGCTGTAAAATAATTCACGTAACGACTGTAGATTAGTACCTGGCTGTTATGGGATGTATTGTGTGCCCCACACCCCCACAAATTTCATTGCTGTTGACAGAAATAAGCAACAATCTATAATGGGAGTGAGAAGACTCTTGAGAGTCCCTTGGACAGCAAAGAAATCCAACCAGTCCATCCTAAAGGAAATCAGTCCTGAATATCATTGGAAGGACTGATGCTGAGGCTGAAAATCCAATACTTTGGCCACCTGATGGGAAGAACTGACTCATTGGAAAAGACCCTGATGCTGAGAAAGATTGCAGGAGGAGAAGGGGACGACAGAGGATAAGATGGTTGGATGGCATCACCAACTCGATGGATAGGAGTTTGAGCAAGCTCTGGGAGTTGGTGGTGGCCAGGGAGGCCTGGCATGCTGCAGTCCACGGAGTTGCAAAGAGTCGGACACGACTGAGCGACTGAACTAAACTGAACTGAATAATGGGACTAGAAAAGAATTTTATTTGAAGAATTGATGCTTTTGAACTGTGACATTGGAGAAGACTCTTGAGAGTCCCTTGGACTGCAAGAAGATCCAACGAGTCCATTCTAAAGGAGATCAGTCCTGGGTGTTCTTTGGAAGGAATGATGCTAAGGCTGAAACTCCAGTACTTTGGCCACCTCATACCAAGAGTTGACTCATTGGAAAAGACTCTGATGCTGGGAGGGATTGGGGGCAGGAGGAGAAGGGGACAACGGAGGATGAGATGGCTGGATGGCGTCACCGACTTGATGGATGTGAGTCTGAGTGAACTCCAGGAGTTGGTGATGGGCAAGGAGTCCTGGCGTGCTGCGATTCATGGGATCGCAAACAGTTGGAAACAACTGAGTGACTGAACTAAACAGAACTGAACTGAGGATGATAGCCAAGGAGACAGTCTCTCAGGTAGCTCTGAGGAACTGTTCCAAAGAAACTTGGTTTTTAGCACCAAGTGTCAGAACAATGAACATGAACCATCACAGGGTACATTCCTTCAAAGTTTCAAAGAAGGTAGATGAGCATCATACAGCAAGTCAGCCTGGCTCTGGCGCCTGGGAAGGGAGCTTTATCATTAAAGGAGCACCAGCACTGATGTCGGAGAAGGCGATGGCACCCCACTCCAGTACTCTTGCCTGGATAATCCCATGGACGGAGGAGCCTGGTGGGCTGTAGTCCATGGGGTCGCGAAGAGTCGGACAGGACTCGCAACTTCACTTTCACTTTCATGCATTGGAGAAGGCAATGGCAACTCGCTCCAGTGTTCTTGCCTGGAGAATCCCAGGGACAGGGAAGCCTGGTAGGCTGCCGTCTACGGGGTCCCACAGGGTCAGACACAACTGAAGCGACTTAGCAACAGCACTAATGTCCCAGGAAAGGAGGCGTTTATCTCTATCTTCAAAACAGACATTCTTTGCTTCTGGACAATGTACCCTTTTCTTGAATGGTTACAGCAGATGTACAGTGTATGTTTAATAGGCCACAAAACAGGCTCTTCTAGTTGGCATAAAGTTTAAGTTTTAAGTTTAAGAGTCAACTCTTGAGTGTGCTAAGTCGGTCAGTTGTGACTGACTCTTTGCACACTTAGTCGCTCTGTGGCATGTGGGATCCTCCTGGATCAGGGATCAAACCCATGTCTCCTACTTTGGCAAGCAGGTTCTTCACCACTGAGCCACCAAGGAAGCCCTTAGATAGGGTCCTTAAAAACATTTGTTTTTCTTTAGCCACTCCGCATAGCTTGTAGGATCTTAGTCTCTGATGAGGGATCCAACTTGTATCCTCTGCAGTGAAAGTGTGGAATCCTAACCACTGAACCAAGGAAATCCCTGCAGATAAGGTCTTTAAAGACATAGCTAAGTTAAAATGAGGTCATTAGAGTGGACCCTAATCCAGTATGATGGTTGTCCTTATAAGAGGAAATAGGGACACAAGTTCAGAGAGAAGACACAAGGAGAGGTGATTATCTATAAGCCAAGGAGAAAGGCCTCAGAAGAAATCGGCCCTGCTGATACCTTGATCTCAGACTTCTAGCTTCGAAAATTGTGAGAAAATAAATGTCTGCTGTTCATGCCATGAAGCCTACGGTTCTTCGTTACGGTAGCTCTAGCAAATACACTGGCATATGGTGAGTATTCAATAAATGTCAGGTATTATTTCTCAAGAAAGCTCTCTGTGAACTAGTTCAGGGCCAGTTTTGTAAATTCTTACAGGTCCCGGCATTTTCCTGTGTGAACCTTTCACAGTTTGTAATTACATATTTGTGTTTTTTCTTTCTAGTTGCTGACTGTCTCTCACGTTAGATTGTAAGATCCATGAGAACAGGGACTAAGCCTATTTTATCCATTATATTCGTGTCACCAGCACAGTTCCCTGCACATAAAAGCTGTGATAAACACTTTGGTATACAAAGTTGAAAGTTGCTAAGAGAGTATATTTTAAAAGTTCTCATCACAAGAAAAAAAATTTTTATAAGAATGTATGGCAGTGGATGCCAACTAGACTTAAGTGCTGATCATTTCACAATATATACAAGTACTGAATTGTTATGTTGTACACCTGAAATTTACATAATGTTTCATGTCAATTTATCACAATTTGAAATGAGATCTACCATTTTAAAAAATCACATTCTGAGCAAATTAATGAAAGTCCTCAATATTCAATATGATAATATTTGATTTAATCATAAGTGCCTGTGGTAAGGTACTTGATCCTATTTTGGAGATGAAAAAACTGAGGTTCGAAGAGATACCAGTCATACAGTCATATGACTGGTCAATAGGAGACCCATGATTTAAATCTGTGAGAGACTGGCCACCGTTCTAGACTGCCTCTTTATTTTTTTAATTGATTAATTAGGCTGTGCCAGGTCTTCATTGCAGCACGCAGAATCCAGTTTCCTGACCTGGGCCCCCTGCTTTGGGAATGCAGTCTTAGCCACTGGATCACCAAGGAAGTCACTACACTTGTTTATATTTCAGTAAATCCATGAACATTTTATGTAAAAACCCAAATGAACTTTTTAGCCAATCCAATACATGTGAAATTAAAGATAATTTTGTAAGAGAGCTTGGATTAGATAATTAATACATAGTTACTCAAAACCACCAAAAATAACTACTGGATGTGGGAATGAGGTAAGGAATAAGAGGAAAGGAAATTTTCTTGTACCCAAAGAAAATTTATATCACTGAATTCAGCAAGTATCTCCTGAGAAACTATTGTGTGCTCAGCCTTATTACAGTGCAGAGAGAAAGGCCCAGCGCTTGCCTGGCTGGGGCTCTCGTTCTTGTGTGAACACTAGAAACAATGATCTAGTCAGACAAAGTGTTACTGCATTAGGGGCACAAGGTACTGGGGGTAGAGTTGCCAGATTTAACAAATAAAATATCTGAAACACCAAAAGCAATTTGTTGTTTATCTGAAGTTCAAATTTCACTGGATGTCCTATATTTTATTTGGCAACTCTAGAGGCGATATAGTTCCAGCTAGAACATGAGCAAAGGCAGAGAGGCAGGAAAGCATATGCAAGCATTTCAAGAACAAGTAGGGGAGATGTATTTAGAAGAATATAAGCTGACCCTCGTTGGATCTGAGGGGTAGGAAGACCCCCTGGAGTAGGAAATGGCAACCCACTCCAGTATTCTTGCCAGAGAATTCCATGAACAGAGGAGCCTGGTGGGCTACAGTCCATGGGGTGGCGAAGAGTTGGACACAACTGATCAACCAATACACACAAAGTCAGATAAGCAGGTGAACTCATGTTGAGAAGGTCTTGAGAGCCAAGCCAGGAGAGAAGGAGGAAAAGGAGCCAGTAAAAGGCCAATGCAGGGGTCCCGGGTTAGATTCCTCATCAGGGAACTAGATCCCGCATGCTGCAACTAAGACCAGGTGAAGCCAAGTAATAATTAATTTAGAGAAGGACCAATCAGAGAGGCAGGAGGAGGACCGCAGGAGTAGAGTGCAGTATTCCAGGAGGCCCTAGAGAAACTTGCCTAGGAAGAGAGGGCAATCTAATAGGTCTAGGCTTCAAATGTCAAATGCTGTGAGGAAGTGCTGTATGAATAAGACTCAGAAAGAAGGTCACTGAATTCATAATTTTTATATGAAAATTTAAATCAATGTGATATCATTTATATTGTTTATAAGGCTGAGTGCCAAATAATTGATGCTTTTGAACTGTGGTGTTGGAGAAGACTCTTGAGAGTCCCTTGGACTGCAAGGAGATCCAACCAGTCCATTCTGAAGGAGATCAGTCCTGGGATTTCTTTGGAGGAATGATGCTAAAGCTGAAGCTCCAGTACTTTGGCCACCTCAAGCGAAGAGTTGACTCATTGGAAAAGACCCTGATCGCCATCACTGACTCAATGGACGTGAGTCTGAGTGAACTCCGGGAGATGGTGATGGACAGGGAGGCCTGGCGTGCTGCGATTCATGGAGTCGCAAAGAGTCAGACACGACTGAGCAACTGAACTGAACTGTTTAGTGACTAGGTCATGTCTGAGTCTTTCTGTGACCTCATGGACTGTAGCTCACCAGGTTTCTCAGTCCATGGGATTTCACAGGCAAGAATACTGGAATAGATGGCCATTTCCTTCTTTAGAGGATCTTCCTGACCCAGGGATTGAATCTGCATCTCCTGCATTGCAGGGAGATTCTTTACAGCTGATCCAGGGAAGCCACCACTTAATTATGGAATCTTTAAAAAAAAAAAAGAGAAATGGATACTAATGAAGTTACAGAAGTAGACTCATAGACATAGAGAACAAAGAAGATGTGGGGATAAATTGGGAATCTGGGATTAACATATGCACACCACTATGTATAAAATAGGTAAACATCAAAGACCAACTATGTAGCACAAGGAACTATCATCAATATCTTGTAACAACCTATTTTTATTTTATTTTATCTTGTAATAACCTATTTTATGGGAAAATATTAATAATTTTGCTGTACACATGAATACAACGTACTATACTTCAGTTTTTTACATGGACAAAAAATAAAAATTAAAATCACAGTGAGATCCCTTTTTCACCCATCTGATTGAACAAACTCAGAAGTTTAAAAAGGAGCAGTGTTGGTGAGTGAAAGTCGCTCAGTCATGTCCGACTCTTTGGACTTACAGTCCATGAAATTCTCCAAGCCAGATAACTGGAGTAGGTAGCCTTTCCTTTCTCCAGGGGACCTTCCCAACTCAGGGATCAAACCCTGGTCTCCCACATTGCAGGAGGATTCTTTACCAGCTGAGCCGCAAGGGAAGCCCAAGAATACTGGAGTGGGTAGCCTATCCTTCTCCAGTGGATCTTCCCAACCCAGGAATCAAACCGGGGTCTCCTGCATTGCAGGCAGATTCTTTGAGGGCCGGGGAAATAAGACACTATGGTGGGAACATGTTACTTTAACTTCTTTGAAGGCAATATGACAAAGAATTATAATGAAGGCTAGTGCTATTTTTTATGTGCCAGGTGCTCTTCCAAGCAGTTTTTGTTTTTTTTTTAATTAACTCATTGAATTTTCACAGCAACCCTGTGGGGGAGGTCCTATATAGAGCTGGAGAAACTGTGGTTTTAGAGATGGGGTGGTTAAGGGCTTTGTCCAGGTTCATCCAACTAGTAAGAGGATAAGCCAGCACTTGGCTTCAGTTTGTGCTCTGCTACAATATTCTAGTCCCATCAGTCAAAAATCTCAAATGCAACTGCTGCTGCTGCTGCTAAGTTGATTCAGTTGTGTCCGACTCTGTGCCACCCGATAGACGGCAGCCCACCAGGCTCTCCCATCCCTGGGATTCTCCAGGCAAGAACACTGGAGTGGGTTGCCATATCCTTCTCCAATGCATGAAAGTGAAAAGTGAAAGTGAAGTCACTCAGTCGTGTCCGACTCTTCGCGACCCCATGGACTGCAGCCCACCAGGCTCCTCCATCCATGGGATTTTCCAGGCAAGAGTACTGGCGTGGGGTGCCATTGCCTTCTCAGCTCAAATGCAACTACTCTGACACAAAAATTGCCTTTCTAGGAAAATATTCTACCAGAATATTCATATGTGTGTGCAAAGACACCTGAATGACATTACTCACTGTATCATGGTTTGAAAAGCATTCTGAATGTCCAACAGCAGGAGACTAATTAAACACATTTTGGTATAGCCTTCAAATGGAAAACTATGCAGCCCTTACAAAGAGTAAGACAGATATATATGTACACAGAGGGAATGAACTCTGAGCTAAGTGTTAGGTGAAAAGAGCAAGACTTAGAACAATGTGTGCCCCTGCTGGAGTTAAAAAAAAGTAGTGAATATAGATATTATACACACATTGCTTGTATATGGAGAAAGAAATGGCAACCCACTCCAGTATTCTTGCCTAGAGAATCCTGTGGACAGAGGAGCTTGGTGGGCTGCGTCTATGGGGTCACACAGAGTCAGATATGACTGAAGTGACTTAGCAGCAGCAGCAGCAGCATGCTTATATATATAAAGATTATCTCTGAAGGGATGGGGGTCAAGAAGATGAGTTAGAAAATGATTCCTTTGCAGCTTCCCTGGTGGTCCAGTGGCTAAGACTCCGTGCTTCCAGTGCAGGGAGCCCAGGTTCAATCCCTGGTCAGGGAACTAGATCCCACCTGCCACATGATGCAAGTAAGACCTGGTGCAGTCAAAATAAATAAATAAATATTAAAAGAAAAAAAGACGATTGTGTCTCTGGAAAAGTCAGTCACTGGTGGGAGGATGGAAAGAAGGTTTTCTTTCCAGCTCATTCTGTTTGGTTGCATTTGACTGTTTTCCCTTACACATGTACTACTTTTTCAAAAATACACCACTTTTTTCCCAGATTTTTAAAAAACATTAAAATAGCCAATAGTTTTGTAGCATTCTCCACTTTATAATGTGCACTCAAACACAGGAATGTCTTTGATGCTCAGATAACCTTCGAGGAAAACCTTATGAACCCCTTTCCAGAGAGTCATGTTACAAACAAGAGGTAACTCTTTCAGGAGCCTTTGTCTGGAGTGGCCTCTCTGGAGAGCTGCACTATTGCAGCTGTTGCTTGTATTGCCATTCATGAGAGGCAGAGGCCTGAGCAGGGCAGGCCTGTGTGTTTAGCTGTCTCAGCACTCAGATTTCCTCTAGGAATTAAAGAAACCCAACCTGACGGCAGGGCTTCAATAAGCAGTTTCAGCAATGTTACCTGGGGAGAACAGTGACTAGGGGCTAATGAGGTGGGAGGAAGAACGGATGACTTGGGATTTGAAGACATTTGGTGATGAAGGGAAGGTGAGACACATGCAGGAAGGAGGGTGGCGGCTACTGGGAGAAGGAAACTCTGAGTGAACAGGGATAATGGAATGAGCTGTCTTTGCCAGCTGCGGGTCTAGGCTGTCATCTTAGCCCTGCCTTGGAAGGGCTACATGTCCTGAGGCCAGTTATTGTTTTACTATTATTTTTTTAATGCATGTATTGCACAGTATTGGGGTTTAAAATTTTTTTTAAGTTGATTTTTATTTTTACCTTTTTTTTTGTATTGGGGTATAGCCAATTAACAATGTTGTGATAGTTTCAGATGTACAGAGAAGGGACTCAGCCACACATATACATGTATTCATTCACCCCAAAGTCCCCCGCCCCCATCTAGGCTACCACATAACATTGACCAGAGTTCCATAAGCTATGTAGTAGGTCCTTATTGATTATCCATTTCAAATACAGCAGTGTGTACAGGTCCATTCCAAACTCCCTAGCTATCCCTTCCAACATTCTTTCCCCATCCACTTCCTGTTTGCATAGTATTTGAATCCAATGCTTGATGTGAAAAAATTTCAAATAATATAAAAGCCCCCATCTGCCCTACTCAATTTCCCCTCTCCCTTACCTGAGAAGTCATGTTGCTGGAGATGTTTTTATATGTTTTTATATGCACAATTATATCCAAGGTAAAATATATGGGTAATGCACATATTTAGGGTACAAAATAGATATCTACATAGAATTATAATATTCTAGATCTAGAACAGGTATATTTGTAAACATGATTTGATATATTTACAGAAATAACATTATCTTTGTGTGAATGTATGTATATAAATTTTTTTTCAGTTTAGAATACATTGTAGAGCTCTTTTCATACCAGTACTGTTAAAAAAATTTAACCAAGTAAGTTTGAAGATCTAGTTAGCTTTAATCAATAATTCATCCATCAGGCAGAATCCTATCTTATGAATAGATGGGTGCCCTAAGGGGGGTCCTCACAAACTGCAAGGTTCTTATAGGAAGAAAGGTGAGGCAAGGGAGCTCTGTTGTCGTTCAGTCACCCAGTTGACTTCAAGAATCTTCTCCAATACCACAGTTGAAAAGCATCAATTCTCAGCCCTCAGCTTTCTTTATAGTCCAACTCTCACATCCATACGTGACTACTGGAAAAACCACAGCTTTGACTAGATAGACCTTTGTTGGCAAAGTAATGTCTCTGCTTTTTAGCATGCCGTATAGGTTGGTCATAGCTTTTCTTCCAAGGAGCAAGTGTCTTTTAATATCATGGTTGCAGTCGCCATCTGCAGTGGTTTTGGAGCCCCCCAAAATAGACAGGTAAGATGGTTTGGTATTCCCTTCTCTCTAAGAGCTTTCCACAGTTTGTTATGATCCACACAAAAGTTTTAGCGTAGTCGATGAAACAGAAACAAATGTTTTCCTGAAATACCCTTGCTTTCTCTATAACCCAGTGAAGGTTGGCAATTTTATCTCTAGCTCCTTTTCCTTTTGTAAGCCCAGCTTGGACATCTGAAAGTTCTTGGTTCACATAATGCTGAAGCCTAGCATGCAAGATTTTAAGCACAACCTTACTAGCATGGGAGATGAATGTGACTTGCCAATGGTTACCACATTCTTTGGTACTACCTTTCTTGGGAACTGGGATGAGAATTGACCTTTTCCAGTCCTGTGACCACTGCAGTATCTTCCAGATTTGCTGACATAATGAAAGCAAAACCTTGATGGCATCCTTCTTTAGGGATTTAAATAGTTCTGCTGGAATTTCATCGCATCCACTAGCTTTATTAAAAGCAGTGCTTAGCAAAAGAAAAAAAAAATTTAAGGCCAGGATGTCTGCTTTTGGGAGGTGGGGAATAGGCAAGGTCTTTATCATGCAAACTACCTCTGCTTCCGGGAGGAGGCTGGGAATGAAGAGGGAAAGGTGACAGGTCACCTTTGTGTGCTGACCAGAAAATTCCAAAGACTAGTTAAGATTTCCTTTCTGGTAAAAGTCAAAACTACAGTTAGTTTAGGTATTAAATCTAGATTTGCTGTCCTGGGCACAAATGACGCCATTTGGAGTTTTCTCCGTAGTAGTACATATTGATCTTTTAAGTGTTTATAGTAAAAAATCATATTCATAGTATGTATTTTGTAGAGTTTATTTAACCAAACTTAATGAACTGTAGGGGCTTCCTAGTGGCTCAGCCTGCAATGCAGGAGACCCAGGTTTCTCCTAGATTGTTCCAGATCCCTGCCTCTGGAAGATCCCTTGGAGGAGGGCAAGGCAACCCACTGTAGAACTGTTGCCTAGAGAATCCCATATACAGAGGAGCCTGGCTGGCTGCAATCCTTAAGGTCACGCAGAGTTAGACACGACTGAAGCGACTAAGCAGCAGCAGCAGTAGCAGCAGCAGCAGCAAAGAACTGTAAGGCTTTAACAAATTTTTACTATCACAAAAAGTGCTGCAGTGAGTATCCTCATACGTGCTTTAATGTGTAAATAAATATTCCTCATGTTTTCTTGTGTTAGATGTTTAGATACCTAGAAACTGGATTGCTAGGATGAAGTGTATGCACAATAAAGTTTGATAGCTACTATTTAATTGTTCTCCCTACTATTTAATTTTACATACCGATTTAGGTGGGCTTCCTCGGTGGCTCAGCGGTAAAGAATCCGCCTGCAATGCAGGAGACACAGGAGACGCAGGTTCAGTCCCTGGGTAGGGAAGATCCCCTGGAGGGGAGCCTGGCAACGCTAGTATTCCTGCTTGGAGAATCCCAGGGAGAGAGGAGCCTGGCAGGCTACAGCCCATAGGGTTAAAGAATTGGATGACTGAAGAAGGGACTTACCACGCACGTACCAATTTAGATTCCTATCAATAATATATTGAAGCACTGTTTTCTCTATACATCAGATCTGAATAGTATTAAAGTTAAATTTTTGCCATTTTGATGGGTTAAAAATATTTCGTTGTTGTCTTTTTTTTTCCTATCCTCCATTACTAGCTGGGGTCTTTTCATATGCTAATCAATCATTTGTTTTTCTTTTTCTTCTGTAAATTGTTCACATCTGCCATGGATATTTTTGATTATTTTGCTGGCATCCATTCCACTCATTCTCCTATAGTATTAACAGAGATTCCATCTGGGTGTGACCTACTATCAGCTTTACTGAGTGCCACAACTCAGCACAATCTCACCTTTGTTTTCCAAGTGATTAAATTAAAAGGCCTAATCCAATCAATCAAGAGTCTGTATTCCTTAGACTGAGTACAATGCCTAGGGCCCATAGTCTTTTCATGAGCACATAAAAACATCTTGCTGCTGCTAAGTTGCTTCAGTTGTGTCCGATTCTGTGCCACCCCATAGACGGCAGCCCACCAGGCTCTCCCATCCCTGGGATTCTCCAGGGAAGAATACTGGAGTGGGTTGCCATTTCCTTCTCCAATGCATGAAAGTGAAAAGTGAAAATGAAGTTGCTCAGTCGTGTCCGACTCCTAGCGACCCCATGGACTGCAGCCCACCAGGCTCCTCCATCCATGGGATTTTCCAGGCAAGGGTACTGGAGTGGGTTGCCATTGCTTTCTCCAAAAACATCTTAATTTCTTCTAAAATCAAAATTTTTTAAAAAAAATTTTAGGTTAAAGAAGGTGCTTTAATAAATGTTATGGGAACTTCTTTGGTAGTCCAGTGGCTAAGACTGCAAGTGTTATGCCCAAGTCTCGAAATCTCCCAGTGACCACCAGGGAGCCGATATCCGATGGAAAAGCAAGAGAGTCTTTATTACCAAGCTCGAGCTGGAGCTCCCACCGGTACCTACGCAGCGGCTATAGGGAGGAACCCCGGGTTTTGGATTACATTGCTTATATAGGGCATGTTCATGGAAAAAAAGAATTTCTAGGTAGGGGGACGTCTGATTGGTCACTTTCTTTCGAAGGGTTGTGTGTTGGTTCTTGATTGGTCCCTAGTACCTAGGTAGACCACAAATTCCTGAACGTTAAGTCAGGAGATTCTGGTCTGGGGTCCAATTGACTCGTGGGTGGTGGGGTGAGGTCAGAGGATTTCCAAAGGCTCTTTTCCCAGAACCTTACAAAATGGAGTTTTTCTTTTAACAAAATGGAATAGCTTAGGTTCTTCACAAGCTCCTAATGCAGGGGGCACAGGTTTGATTCCTGGTCAGCTTCCTAGGTGGCTCAGTGATAAAGTATACACCTGCAATGCAGGAGACAAAGGAGACACGGAAGACCTGGGTTTGATCCCTGGGTCAGGCAGATCCCCTGGAGGAAGGCATGGCAACCCACTCTAATATTCTTGCCTGGAGAATTCCATGGACAGAGGAGCCTGGTGGGCTACAGTCCTTGGGGACACAAAGAGTCACACACGACTGAGCAGCATGCATGCAGGGAAGTAGATTCCACATGCTGCAACTAAAAGATTCTGAGTGCAGCAACTAAAACCACATGCAGCCATAATAAATACATATTTTTAAAAATAAATGTTCTGGACTGAATTGTGTGCCCCGCCAAACTCATCCCAAATCTCCAATATGATCATATTTGGTGACAGGGCCTTTAAGGAGGTAATTAAGGTTAAATGAAGTCATGAGAGTGCAATCCTAATCCCATAGGACTGGTGTCCTTAAAAGTAGAGATTGAGACACCAAAGAGTTCCCTCTCCATGCCTGTTTGGAAGAAAGGCCATGTATTTTGCCATGGCCACTGAACAGAAGAATACAATACATAATGTTTGTGTATCCATCTTAGCTTGCCAAGAGTCAGACACAACTGAAGCCACTTAGCATGCATCCATCTTTGCTATCAGTGATGTCATAAAATATAATTTAGAACCATTTTTAGTGCAGGAAGGTAACCATGAAGGCAAAGGTGCCTAGAGCCCATGAAAGCCATAATATGGCCCTGAAATTAGGCCCTAACATCTCTTGGTGCGGCCTTTAGAATAAGAGTAGGGAAAGAGGGTTTCCTAGGCAGTTCAGTGGTAAAGAATCCACTTGGCGATGCAGGAGATGCAAGTTTGATCCCTGGGCCGGAAGATCCCCTGGAGAAAGAAATGGCGACCCACTCCAGTACTCATGCCTGGGAAACCCTGTAGACAGAAGATCCCATAGTGGGCTATAGTCCATGGGGTCACGAAGAATTGGATGCAACTGAGTACAATCCCAAAGAAAGGCAATGCCAAAGAATCTCAAACTCCTGCACAATTGCACTCATCTCACATGCTAGTAAAGTAATGCTCAAAATTCTCCAAGCCAGGCTTCAGCAATACGTGAACCGTGAACTTCCAGATGGTCAAGCTGGTTTTAGAAAAGGCAGAGGAACCAGAGATCAAATTGCCAACATCCGCTGGATCATGGAAAAAGCAAAAGAGTTCCAGAAAAACATCTATTTCTGCCTTGACTATGCCAAAGCCTTTGACTGTGTGAATCACAATAAACTGTGGAAAATTCTTCAAGAGCTGGGAATACCAGACCACCTGACCTGCTTCTTGAGAAACCTATATGCAGGTCAGGAAGCAAGAGTTAGAACTGGACCTGGAACAACAGACTGGTTGCAAATAGGAAAAGGAGTATGTCAAGGCTGTATATTGTCACCCTGCTTATTTAACTTCTATGCAGAATACGTAATGAGAAATGCTGGGCTGGATGAAGCACAAGCTGGAATCAAGATTGCCAGGAAAAATATCAATTACCTCAGATATGCAGATGACACCACCCTTATGGCAGAAAGCGAAGAGGAACTAAAAAGCCTCTTGATGAAAGTGAAAGAAGAGAGTGAAAAAGTTGGCTTAAAGCTCAACATTCAGAAAACGAAGATCATGGCATCCGGTCCCATCACTGCATGGGAAATAGATGGGGAAACAGTGGAAACAGTGTCAGACTTTATTTTTGGGGGCTCCAAAATCACTGCAGATGGTGATTGCAGCCATGAAATTAAAAGACGCTTACCTCTTGGAAGAAAAGTTATGACCAACCTAGATAGTATATTGAAAAGCAGAGACATTACTTTGCCAACAAAGGTCCATCTAGTCAAGGCTATGGTTTTTACAGAGGTCATGTATGAATGTGAGAGTTGGACTGTGAAGAAACCTGAGTGCTGAAGAATTGATGCTTTTGAACTGTGGTGTTGGAGAAGACTCTTGAGAGTCCCTTGGACTGCAAGGAGATCCAACCAGTCCATTCTAAAGGAAGTCAGTCCTGGGTGTTCTTTGGAAGTAATGATGCTAAAGCTGAAACTCCAGTACTTTGGCCACCTGATGCAAAGAGTTGACTCATTGGAAAAGACTCTGATGCTGGGAGGGATTGGGGGCAGGAAGAGAAGGGGACGACAGTGGATGAGATGGCTGGATGGCATCACCAACTCGATGGACAAGAGTCTGAGTGAAGTCCGGGAGTTGGTGATGGACAGGGAGGCCTGGCGTGCTGCAATTCATGGGGTCACAGAGATTCGGACATGACTGAGTGACTGAACTGAACTGAGTACAATGCATGCATGCATTTGGTTTTAAATTTTATCATAATATTATTAACTTAAATATTAATTAATATTAAAATTAAACACTAAGATTATTTTTAATAAGAATAGTTTTTTATCTACTCCTCTCCATACTCTTCAGAGTGCACCCTCTGCCCTGCAAGCAACCATACTCTATCCTTCTGGATGCTTCCCTAGTATTTAACTTTTAGATGTCTAAATAGTATCTTTATAATTTCTGTCTTTTTAAAAGTACTTGTGAAAAGAAATGAAAGGCAAAGGAGAAAAGGAAAGTTATACCCATCTGAATTCAGAGTTCCAAAGAATAGCAAGGAGAGATATTAAAGACTTCCTAAGTGAAAAATGCCAAGGAAAAGCAATAGAATGGGAACAACTAGAGACCTCTTGAAGAAAATCAGAGATACCAAGCGAACTTTTCACGCAAAGATGGACACATTAAGGACAGAAATGGTATGGACCTAACAGAAGCAGAAGATATTAAGAAGAGGTGGCAAGAATACACAGAACTATACAAAAAAGATCTTAATGACTAGTATAACCATGATGGTGTGATCACTCACCTAGAGCCAGACATCCTGGAGTTCGAAGTCAAGTGGGCCTTAGGAAGCATCACTATGAACAAAGCTAGTGGAGGTGATGGAATTCCAGTTGAGCTATCTCAAATCCTGAAAGATGATGCTGTGAAAGTGCTGCACTCAATATGCCAACAAATTTGGAAAACTCAGCAGTGGCCACAGGACTGGAAAAGATCAGTTTTCATTCCAATCCCAAAGAAGGGCAATGCCAAAGAATGTTCAAATTACCCTACAATTGCACTCATTTCACACGCTAGCAAAGTAATGCTCAAAATTCTCCAAGCTAGGCTTCAACAGTACGTGAACCAAGAACTTCCAGATGTTCAAGCTGGATTTAGAAAAGGCAGAGAAACCAGATATCAAATTGCCAACATCCATCGGATCATTGATAAAGCAAGAGAATTCCAGAAAAACATCTGTTTCATTGACTATGCCAAAGCCTTTGACTGTGTGGAGCATAACAAACTGGAAAATTCTTAAAAAGATGGGAATACCAGACCACCTTACCTGCCTCTTGAGAAACTGGTATGCAGGTCAAGAACCAATAGTTAGAACAAGACATGGAACAACAGGCTGGTTCAAAATTAGGAAAGGAGTACGTTAAGACTGTGTATTGTCACTGTACTTATTTAACTTATATGCAGAGTACATCATGAGAAATGATGGGCTGGATGAAGCACAAGTTGGAATCAAGATTGCCGGGAGAAATATCAAACCTCAGATACACAGATGACACCACCCTTATGCCAGAAAGTGAAGAGGAATTAAAGAGCCTCTTGAAGATTAAAGAGGAGAGTGAAAAAAGCTGGCTTAAAACTCAACATTCAAAAAACTAAGACCAATTAGAGCGGTAGGGATGGGTGGTAAATCCACCCCCTGCCACTAGCGGCAGTAGAGGACTGAGTAGGAGGGGCCAGGGGAGCTGAGGGTGTCTGCAGAGTAGGCCTGGGAAACTTTGAGACTGCTGTCCATCAAGACTAGAATTTTAAATCAAACCACAAAAGAGCGAGCACGCAGCTCACAGAAAAAGAACAGCTTATTCAGGACTAATAAACATGAACCGAAGCTCAATGCCATTCATAATTAAATGAATAAGCCTGAAATAAAATGAGGTATTTTCCAACTCTAAAATTGGCAAAAATAAAAATATCAAAAGGATTAAAAACTCAGTTTCATGAAAGTATGAAGAAATATTATGTGAATGGAGTCTAGCATATCGTCTTTGGATTAATATAAAATTTAAAATTGCATGTAGCCTTTCAGTTCAGTTCAGTGCAGTCACTCAATCGTGTCCGACTCTTTGCGACCCCATGAATCACAGCACGTCAGGCCTCCCTGTCCTTCACCAACTGCCGGAGTTCACTCAGACTCAGGTCCATTGAGTCAGTGATGCCATCCAGCTATCTCATCCTCTGTCGTCCCCTTCTCCTCCTGCCTTTACATGCCTTTAAAAATTCACAGGCTTCCCTGGTGGCTCAGTCAGTAAAAAATCCGCCTGTAATGCTGGACACCTGGGTTCAATCCCTGGGCCGGGAAGATCCCCTGAAGGAGGACATGGGTGAATCCATGGACCAAGGAGCCTGGTGGGCTGCAGTCCATCTTTGAGTGACTAAGGACATGTAGCCTTTAACCAATGATTTAACTTTTAGGGATCTATCAGACAGATCTGCTTTCACATATAGGTGGAAACATATGAAGATGTTCATTTTTGTATTAGCTAAAACCAAGGCAAACAAACTGCCTAAACATTCATGCAAATGAATGTGATTAATAAATGATAACATTTAGATAATGTAATACCATGGAATCATTTAAAGAATGCTATAGATCTATATGTTGATAAGTTTTAAAAATCCAGGGTATTTTTCCAAGTGAACAAAGCTATGTGCACACCATTATACAGACTTTTCCAATTTGTATGTAACAGAGAGGGAATGAGATGTATTTATAAATTCATGAAACATTTCTAAAAGGATACCCAAGAAACCATCCGCAGTAGTTCTGTGGCAGAGGGATCTGGAATGGGCAGGAGGTCTGGGATGAGAAGGAAATTTACTACCCACTGTATCAGTTTTACTTGTTCGTTTTTTTAAACCTTATGTTGGTATAGCCTTTACCAATTTAAAATAAAGTAGAAATTTGGGAAGATACCCTGGAGAAGGAAATGCCAACCTACTCCATTATTCTTGCCTGGGAAATCCTGTGGACAGAGAAGCCTGGTACACTAGTCCATGGGAGTTGCAAAAACAGTCAGACAGGGCTTAGTGACTAATCAATAACACAAGAAATCTGAAGGGACAAAGAATGTCACAGTCAGGCTAAGAGATAGAAGGCAATGTGTCCAAAAACGAGATAAGAAAAGAAAAATGGTCTAGTCCCTGGGGAACGTGTGAGTCAAGAGGGAGCAGCAAGCTGGGAAGGTCTGTCCAGAACCCATGGAAAACCTCTGCCTCCTAGGATGCCTGGCCTACCTTGGGGTGAGCTAGAGAAGTGTCCACAATCTCTGTACTCAAGAGGCTACTGTGGAGGGACTCTGCCCATTGGTCGCTTCTTGGGCAGCCAGAAGATAAGATGACTAATACAAACTGGGGTGAAGGAGGCCAGCCCAGGGCAGAGCCTGAAGCCTCTCCTCACCTGGGTACTTTATTTCAATTAAGACAGTCTGAGTCATCACTTTTCTGGTTTCACAAAGAGCTTGTGATCATGTTAGCCACTGGGTTGTTTCTTGTTTTAAAATAATTTTATTTATTTGTTTGTTTTTGGCTGTCCTGGGTCTTCATTGCTGTGCTGGCTTTTCTCTAGTTGTAGAGAGCCAGGCTACTCACTAGCTGCATGCACATGCTTCTTATTGGCGTGGCTTTTCCTGTTTTGGAGCACAGGCTCTTGGGTGAACCGATTTCAGTAGCTGTGGCACGTGGGCTTGGTAATTCGGCTCCCAGGTTCCAGAATGCTCTCAACAGTTGACTGTGCACTGGTTTAGTTGATCTGCGGCATGTGGAATTTTCCTGGATCAGTGCTCGAACCCATGTCTCCTGGATTGGCAGGCAGATTCTTTATCATTGAGCCACCAGCGAAGCCCTGCCACTGGGGTTTGTGATGCTACTGATAGGAGAAACCTAGAATATTATGGATGTGAGAGATGGACCATAAAGAAGGCTGAGCACTGAAAACTGATGCTTTTGAACTGTGGTGCTGAAGAAGACTCTTGAGAGTCCTTTGGGCAGCAAGGATATCAAGCCAGTCAATCCTAAAGGAAATCAATCCTAAACATTCATTGGAAGGACTGATGCTGAAGCTGAGGCTCCCATGCTTTGGCCACCTGATGCGGAGAACTGACTCATTGGAAAAAGACCCTGATGATGGGAAAGATTGAAGGCAGGAGAAGAAGGGGCAACAGAGGATGAGATGGTTGGATGGCATCACTGATTCAGTGGACATGAGTTTGAGCAAGCTCAGAGAGATAGTGAAGGACAGAGAACCCTAGTGTGCTGCAGTTCATAGGGTCACAAAGAGTTGGACATGGCTTAGTGAGTGGACAACAACAACAGAATATTAACAATAGCAAGAAGAGACAGACAGAGAGGCCAGAAGCAGCAGAAGGTGCCAAATGGGAAAATATGAAGATGTTTAGTCCAGGAGACAGAATTTAGAATGAGAACAGTGGTTCTCAAAGTGTGTACTGCAGACATGGCCCTCAACATTGAAAGACACTGACTCCACCTCCGATCACATTTGCAATTAAACAATAAAAAGGTGTGGAAGTCCAATAAAGTTCTGAATTTTCTCCTTGTGACATTTTCTCCATTGTTTTGATCTTTTAAATATCAAACAGAATCCTTTCCTTATCGTTCTGCCTCCCTTATTTGCTAATTCATGGAACTTGTGATTTAATCTCAGTACTGGAGAATTACTACTAGTATCAAACATATTGGGCTTGCCAAAAACCCATGTTTCTGCATTGGCAGGCAGATTCTTTATCATTGAGCCACCAGCGAAGCCCACTAGAGTTTTTCCATACCGTCTTACAGAAAAACCCCAACAAACTTTTTGGACAACCCAATACCTGGCTTTTTGATGGCTACCTTAGCACTACTGCATTGGAAGGTCTAGAGGCAGGGCCAGGAAATTGAATTTTAACCAGATGAGGAAATAATAATAAATCCTACAGTAACTAGCACTCAAGATGGCCTCAGTGATGCCTGCATTGTGATGGTCCCAACCTTGTGTGGTTTTCTCCTGCATGGTACTGGGGTTAGGATCTGGTAGCTGCAAAGTGATGTCATGCCCAAGATTAGGCTATAAATGTTTTCGGCTTTCACCTTGGGTGCCCACTTTCCATCTCTTTCTGGAATCTGTCACTCTGGAAAAGCAAGCTTCTACGTTGTGAACCGTTTTTGGGAGAGGCCTACACGGCAAGCACTGGGGCTTCCCATGTGGTGCTAGTGGTAAAGAACCTGTCTGCCAATGGAGGAGACATAAGAATCATGGGTTCTATTCCTGGGTCAGGAAGATCCCCTGGAGGAGGGAATAGCAATCAACTTCAGTATTTTTTGCCTGGAGAATCCCATGGAGAGAGGAGGCTGGTGGGCTATGGGCCATAAAATCTCACAGAGTTGGACACAACTGAAGCAACTTAGCATGCACGCATGTGCACACACAGGCAAGGACTAGAAGCCTCTGAGTAGCTAAGAACTGAAGCTCGTGAGAGTGAGAGTGAAAAAGCTGGCTTAAAACTCAACATTCAGAAAACTAAGATCGTGGCATCCCGTCCCATCACTTCATGCAAATAGTTGGGGAAACAATGGAAACGGTGACAGACTATTTTCTTGAGCTTCAAAATCACTGCAAATGGTGATTACAGCCATGAAATTAAGAGATGCTTGCTCCTTGAAAGAAAAGCTGTGAGCAACCTAGATAGCATATTAAAAAGCAGAGACATTATTTTGCCAACAAAGGTCTGTCTAGTCAAAGCTTGGTTTTTCCAGTAGTCATGTATGGATGTGAGAGTTGGACCATAAAGAAAGCTGAGTACCGAAGAATTAATACTTTTGAACTACGGTGTTGGAAGAAGATTCTTGGACTGCAAGGAGATCAAACCAGCCCATCCTAAAGGAAATCAGTCCTGAATATTTATTGGAAGGACTGATGCTGAAACTGAAGCTCCAATACTTGGCCACCTGATGTGAAGAACTGACTCATTGGAAAAGACCCTGACGCTGGGAAAGATTGAAGGCAGGAGGAGAAGGGGACTACAGAGGATGCGATAGTTGGATGGCATCACCAACTTGATGCGCATGAGTTTGAGCAAGCTCTGAGAGTTGGTGATGGACAAGGAAGCCTGGTGTGCTACAGTCCATGGAGTCGCAAAGAGTCAGACACGACTGAGTGACTGATCTGAACTGAACTGAAGCTTGTGAACAACCATGTGAATGACGTCAGTAGAGGATTCTTCAGCTCCATTTGAGCCCTGAGATAACTGGAGCCCCAGGCTTGACTGCAACCTCATGCAAGACTGATTCCAATCATCTCTGCTAGCTACTTCTGCATTCCTGACCCTTGGAATCCGTGAGATAAGAAATGCCTGTTGTTTAAGTTTAGACGTAATGTGTTCTGCAGCAATAGAAAACTAATACAAGTACTTCTGGGGGGAAGCTTACTATGTATTACACTCTCTTCCAAGTGTTCAACACACATTATTCCACATGAATTTCTCTGCATATTTGTGGGGTAGGGATTGAAGTGAAGTGAAGTGAAGTCGCTCAGTCGTGTCCGACTCTTTGCGACCCCATGGACTGTAGCCTATCAGGCTTCTCCATCCATGGGATTCTCCAGGAAAGAATACTGGAGTGGGTTACCATTTCCTTCTCCAGGGGAATCTTCCTGACCCAGGGATCGAACCCAGGTCTCCCACATTGGAGGCAGACGCTTTAACCTCTGAGCCACCAGGGAAGATCTTATTGTCCCCTTTTTACAAGGGAAAAACTAAAGTTCAATGGAGTGCTAAAATACCATAGTTTTGCTTACAAAGGTTGTACTAGAATATACAAAATGTTAAGTGAAGATATCACAAGCCAATTACTTTAACAACAAATAAAAAATTGTTTTAACTAAAACTGAGCTTTGGTTTAATTATCAGACAAAATCATTTACCCAGAGTAGCTAAATTAGTTGGCCATTCAACATAATATTTTTCATACATTTTGGAGAATTCCTGCCAAGTTTCAGTATATTAAAATTGAGGCATAATTAATGCTAAGGACGGAGAAGGCAATGGTAACCCATTCCAGTACTCTTGCCTGGAGAATCTCATGGATGGAGAAGCCCGGTGGGCTGCTGTCTATGGGGTCACTAAGAGTCAGACGCAACTGAGCGACTTCACTTTCACTTTTCACTTTCATGCATTGGAGAAGGAAATGGCAACCCATTCCAGTGTTCTTGCCTGGAGAATCCTGTGGACAGAGGAGCCTGGTGGGCTGCTGTCTATGGGGTCGCACAGAGTCGGACCCAACTGAAGCGACTTAGCATGCGATGCTAAGGCAGCCTTCTGACAATTAATTGGTAGTAAAATAGTAATCCGTTTTTGGTGAGTTTATCAACTTGTGTCAATAAAATCATGCCATTAGCAGAAATGATAACAAAGAAAAAGAAAGATTAAGAGAGTTTAAGAGGCGTGTTCTCAGGAATTCCCTGATTTCAACCATTAAGACTCACTTAATTGAGTGAGCATTCACTGCCCAGGGCGTTGGTTTGATCCCTGGTCAGGGAAATAAAATCCAGGAAGCTGCATGGTGTGGCCAAATAAATAAATAAATTTTTTAAAATGGTAGAGATTCTATGACAGAATATCACAATAAATCTCATTTTCAGAGACAGTGGACTAGAACAATAGTAAACCTGTCATTGATAAGCAAGACAAGTAACAGTCACTCATCTTAGCCAAGAGAGAAGGATGACTGGTAAAGATCCTGCAAGCCTCGACATGGGCAAAAAAAAAAAAAAAAAGCATGTTCTCACGCTGGTAGTTGCTAAACTGCACTCCCGAGCTGGGCCCATTCCTATAGCTTGAGGCTTTCTTTCTGTGAAATCCCACACAGGCCTCTTACAGTTGTAAGGTAGAACTGGGTCACAGTTCTGACGGCCGCTGGATGTGAACATGGACTTTACTGGCCATGAAGTGTGACTGGACCTGAGGGAAGAGATAGGGGAAGCTCTGATTTAGCAAGCTGAATGTTAGCTAACTCCCTCCTCCCAACTTCTTCCTCCAACAGTGCTCATCTCTGCTGCAGCAAAGACAGAACAGATTTTTAGAACCAGCTGGACCTGATGTCTAAGCCAGGCTCTGCCACTTACTTGCTGTGTGACTGTGGCCTAGCAATTTCACCTCTCTGTGCCTAAGCTGCTTATTTTCATTCATTCATTCATTCATTCAATCAATTGCATATTTATTAAAGAATATTTATTGAGAACTTACTAGGTACTAGAATCTCGTGGTGAACAAGACGAAGCCCCTTATCTGCAAGAGCTTTCATTCTAGCAGGTATGAAAGGGTGTTTCGGAGACAGAGACGAACAAGAAAACTAACAGATAATGTCATGGGAAAGGTAGTAGACGCTATAAAAGACAAGAAAACAAGTAAAAGGATAGAGTGACCAGGCATGCTTCTTATATGTAGGAGATGGTAATCCCTACTTCACAGGATTGTTATAAAAATTCTGTAAGATATAATATACAAAGTACTTTGCACTGTACCTGGGACAGAGTAGTAATAACGGTAACAGTTACTGAGTCCTTGTTATGTGCTAGATGCCATTCCAGGTACTATAGATATATTAACTCATATAATCACTTCGTTTTATAGATGTGCAAACAGGCACAGGTAGGTTGAATTACTTGTTCAAGGTCAGGAGGTTAACAGATGATAGAATTGGGACTTGAACCCTAACATTCTGGCCTCAGAGCCTATGATTTTAGTTGCTTTGCTAAGTGTTAGTGGCTCTCTCTGCCACCCGTATCATGACATCCGGTCCCATCACTTCATGGAAATAGATGGGGAAACAGTGGAAAAAGTGTCAGACTTTATTTTTGGGGGCTCCAAAATCACTGCAGATGGTGACTGCAGCCATGAAATTAAAAGACGCTTTCTCCTTGAAAGAAAAGTTATGACCAACCTAGATAGCATATTCAAAAGCAGAGACTAAGGTCCGTCTAGTCAAGGCTATGGTTTTTCCTGTGGTCATGTATGGATGGATATTTAATGGATGGATGTTGGACTGTGAAGAAGGCTGAGCACCGAAGAATTGATGCTTTTGAACTGTGGTGTTGGAGAAGACTCTTGAGAGTCCCTTGGACTGCAAGGAGATCCAACCAGTCCATTCGGAAGGAGATCAACCCTGGGATTTCTTTGGAAGGAATGATGCTGAAGCTGAAACTCCAGTACTTTGGCCACCTCATGAGAAGAGTTGACTCATTGGAAAAGACTCTGATGCTGGGAGGGATTGAGGGCAGGAGGAGAAGGGGACGACCGAGGATGAGATGGCTGGATGGCGTCACCGACTCGATGGATGTGAGTCTGAGTGAACTCCGGGAGTTGGTGATGGACAGGGAGGCCTGGCGTGCTGCGATTCATGGGGTCGCAAAGAGTTGGACACGACTGAGCGACTGAGCTGAACTAAACTGAGAACCACAAAGGAGGGCATATTCAATTTTGTTGGAGTTGGCAGGGATAGACACCAAGTGGGCCTTAGGGCAGCTTGTGGAGCAGAAACAGGGCATCTGGAATTGAGTAACCTAGTAATCCGATGATGGGACTAGATAACAAAGAAGGGGAGAGTTTGAGATAATGGAGTCATGAAATAATGGAGTAGGATGGTGTCGTAATTGGCTTAGGCTACTGTAACCAAATGCCATAGACTGTGTGGCTTACAGAGCAGACATTTATTTTCTCATAGTTGTAGGGGTTGAAAATCTGAGATCAGGATGCCAGAATGGTCAAGTTCTGATAAGGGCTCTCTACCTGGCCTGCTGATTGCTCTCTTCTAGCTGTGATATTAGTGGTGGACAGAAGATAGAGAGGGAGAGGCCAAGGGCAATGTCTCTTATTATAGGGGCACTAATCCCATCAAGACAGTCTCAACCGCATGACTTCATTTAACCCTAATTTACCTCCCCAAAGCCCTATTTCCATGTGCCATCGTACTGGGGGTCAGGGCTTTAATATTTGAATTTGAGGAGAGACACAATTCAGTCACCAGCAAAGAGGATAGATAGAATCTATGGAACTTACTGCCAGAATCTGGATCCACAAGGCTGCCAATGGACAAGAATCAACAAGGATTAAACATAGTAGGAAAAATGCCAAGTCTTGAATTTAGATACAAAAAAATTACAAAGTCAAAGGATGGAAAAAAGTATTTCTAGGTAATTAACTAGAAAATTAACCCAAGCTGGTGGGACAAGATGGTCATCAAAAAAGCTGACTCTTCTCTGGTCAGATGTAGGCAATCCTGAGACAACATTCTATCTGGGCAACCCCCACAACACAGTTCTAAGGTGCTTTGAAGCTTTAACGTGGGGTCTCCCAGCCCCTGCCACCTAAAAACAAATCCTGCCATCCACAACCCACTTTCCCAGATTTTTTTTCAAACAGGCTGTCATGTTGGTATTCATGAACTTTATGGAGCACCGATACATTAAATTTTTAGTGACTATGTTATATAACATGCCACAGTACGCTAGGTCTTTGTATAGATAATGGATAGCGCTTTTCAAAAAGTTAAAAAAAAACATATGAAAATAAAAATTTAAGTTGAGATAATTAAAATTGAGAACACGTCCAGGATTATTTTAAGTGGTACAAAACCATGTTCAGGGCAACTTATAGAACATTAAGAAACAGTCTGAGAGCAACTGCTTTACTGTGTAATTGCCTCCATTTTTCCAGCCCCTCAAGTGCCTTGTTACCAGTGGGCTTTTCATACTGTGGCCACAAAACCCAGTCCTTCTATGTCTCCCTCTTCATCATTTTTAGCTCTCCTCCCTCAGTGGCTATATGGCATGTCTAATCAGACAGTCATTCATTCATTTCCAAATATTTATTGAGCAGCTACTGTGCTAGGCTCTGTCTTAAACACTGATGATACAATATGACCAGAAATAAGCATGGTCTCATCTCTTAGGAAACTTCTAATCTGGTAGGGGGAAAGTTAATCAAATAGTCTCATTTAATTGTGCCTATAATTATAAACTGAGATGACAGCTATAAAAGAACAAATTGATGTAGGCACCATAGGAACAGATATCAAAGGCAGTTCAGTCACCTTTACCATTAAATTTACTTAATTAAGTTAAGGAAGTCATAGGGAGTTAATTATGACAGATCAATACAATGCCTTATGAAAAACACAGTTTATCACCTTGAGTAAACAACCCAGTTTCATAAAAAAAATCTTAATAAAAGTAATTTCTTTAAAAATATTTATGGGGTAAATGTTGTTAGTCAGCAATCCTTGAAACCATGAAAACCAACCTGTCATATTACAAGGAAGTTCTTTGCCTCTTAGTAAGCAAATATAGAAGCTCAACTTTATAATGACAGGCTATAAGTTAACATAGATTTAACATAAATTTTATGATAATGATATGTAAATATTCTCTAGTCTTTAAATTATCTACCCAAGATGTAAGGCCAGCTGAAAACTTTGTCTCCAAGCAGCTGTGTCAACAGTCATCTTATTCTTTTTAAGATTCTTCATTAAATGGGAAATTAAAGTTTGTGGCCTCTGGCTTCAGATATAATTTCTGGCCAATGTTGATTAAAGAATTCTGGGAGATTTATAATTTCTATTTCCTTGTACATGACCTAAGTCAAGTCTCTTAGCCTCTCTGAGCCTCAAGTTACTCATGGAGACAATAATAGTGCTTATATAAAAAAGATACTATAAGAATTAAAAAATATATAGGGAATTCTCTGGCAGTCCACTGGTTAGGCCTCTGCGCTTGCACTGCAGGGGGGATGGGTTTAATCCCTTGTCAGGGAACTGAGATCCCACAAGCTATGTGGGGCAGCCAAAAAAAAAAAACAAAAAAAACAAAAAACCAACAATAAAAAACAAATAAACTGAATTATTATATAATATAACTATGAATAACTTAGTTCAGTTCAGTTCAGTCACTCAGTCATGTCCGACTCTTTGTGACCCCATGGACTGCAGCCTACCAGGCTTCCCTGTCCATCACCAACTCCCAGACCTTCCTCAAACTCAAGTCCATCAAGTCACTGATGCCATCCAACCATGTGCATCCCCTGTCATCCCCTTCTCCTGTCTTCAGTCTTTCCCAGAATCAGGGTCTTTTCCAATGAGTCAGGTCTTCACATCAGGTGGCCAAAGTATTGGAGCTGCAGCTTCAGCATCAGTCCTTTCAATGAATATTCAGGACTGATTTCCTTTAGGATTGACTGGTTTGATCTCCTTGAAGTCCAAGGGACTCTCAAGAGTCTTCTTCAACACCACAGTTCAAAAGCACTTATATACAGATACAATAAATATAAAATATTCTATAATTCAGTTTATTTATTTATTTATTTTTTCCTTGTATATATACAGGGAAAGTATCCAATACAGTGTCTGACATACAGCAAACATTAAAAACATTTGTTATTATTGATTAAAAAATTTTTTTTCATTTGTTGTTATTAACACAAGAAGTAGAGCTTCTAGGAAATTAATTAAATGGAAATGTGATCTTTATATCAGGCTTAAATGAAGAATTTATATGCTTATTTCCCAGCTGAACTATTGTGCTTCATAGTCATCAAAAAAGGAAAAAGATTTGTTTGGGGAGTAATTTTGGAATTACTAAATGCTGGAGAGATGTTTATGAATCATAAATATAATACTTTGCTTTGGCTTAATCATCTTACTTCTAAGAAATTTTCCTAAGAAAATAACCAAAGATGTGGGTAAAGATTTGTGTGGAGTACTGTGTGATTCATCACAGCATCATTTATATCAGGGAAAAATCTACATATTCAGCAATATGAGAAAATTAAATTATAGTGAATTCATAGTTTAAAACTTAAAATATGCATGTCAAACAATTGGAAGGAAATAAACCAAAACACTCAGCTTGATTATCTCTGGACTGTGACATTATAGGTGATTCTTATTATTTATACTTTTATATATTTTCTATATTTTTCATAATGAATATGTTACTTTCACAGTCAAAAGAGGTTCTTTTTAATAGCCTCATAGACAAATTTGCTCCACTTCCCATCCAGTTAGGAGGAAACTTTGGGAGGGTCCAGCCAGCCCTTGCTGTCCTTGCTCAATTTTCTGGTTTTGGAGACCTAGGGAAGAGGTGTGGAGTGGAGGTGGGAGGATGGGGTTGTGGTTTCATTGCATCAACTTGTCCTGCTGGATCGTGAGTACCACAAGGACAGGAAAGTTCTGTTTGTTCATATCTGTGACACAGATCTAACCTGGCCCACTGAAAGTGGTTGATAAATACCAGACTCATGAATGGATGACTGTATCTCAGCGAAGTAACTAGACAAAGAGTCCAGTGAAAGGAGTTCATCTTTTTGGGGAGATGCAGTCTTTGAGAGGAGGAGATTGGAGGGTCTACTCTGGATGGTTAGCCTAAGGGAGCCGAGGTTGAGGACAGAACTACTCATTCAGTGTCCTGAGGCTTGAAGAGTGGAATCTTCTAGGTTTTTGTTTGTTTCTCAAAACTGTCCTCTTGCTTAACCCCCAGCCACTTCACTTTTCTTGCTTCTGCTTCCTCATACTAACTTACTTTTTAATAGTGGAAGGAATGATCCAAATGCTCAAGCCAGAAAGCTTAGGGTCTGGATGGAAGGAGTATGTTGGGTGGTGGGGGGAGGGACTGAGGCTATTGTGAGACAGCTGTCCTCAACACAAGGAGTGACTAAAACACCTGGACTTCACAGTTTGGGATGCTAGAGTCTCGGGTGCTGGTGGTCTTCTAATCCCACATATCTCACCAAAGTTAGGTATCCCTCCTAGGCATCTCTGCATTGAACCCCATCAGGAGAGCCTTGATTTGGTAGTTTCACAGTTAGAGAAATCCACTTATGTCTAAGGTCAGTGATGTCCCTGTCAATAGACAAAGGAAAGGAAAGAAGGGAAGAACCCAGATGTGTCTGGCCTCAAGCCTAGAAGCCAAACAAAGAGCCTAGAATGTCCTTAGGGATACCGACCCACAAGTTATCTCAAGACAGTGTTAAAATTTCGTCCTAATGGAGGGTCTGGAAAGGTGAGTTTTGCTAAAAATCTTTGTTTTTTTTCCTAAAGGCTCCAGGAGCAGACCATGAATCATGGGCTATACCAGCTACTCCAGGGCTCACGGTTCAGGGGGGGTCAAGCAGGAGAGAGGCATTCTGGAACCAGTATCTTCGGAGGATGGGTTACACTGGGATTTGGTCCACCTAGGTTGACTCCTGTAAGCAGACAGGGCAGGAGAGACCTTCAGGAATGTCCTGGGCTGGAGTTGAGAGAGTGGGACACACAGTGAGGAAGGAAGATGTGTCATTGTCTTCTGTCTTCAAAGTTTCTGAACTACTCCAACAAGGAAGCAGAACCACCATCTGTCACCTGTTCTGGAAGGAGGGAGCCAAATCACAAATACCACAGACCATCCATGTGAACATGCGCTTCCCTGGGTGTGTCTGTCTCTTCCCCTATGAGTATACTGGAGGTGTCAGAAACATCTTTGACATGACTGTTGACCTGTGTGCTTTTCTCCTTCCCAGTTCTCCTCTTTTTTTTCCTTTACCCTGAAATATGACCTTCAGGGCTTGCTCTAGTGCCCCTTCTCTCCTTCTTCAAGATCTCCCTGGCTAATTGCTTCCATATAGTCTTCAGAACGGCTTTGGCTTCCAAGTCTCTGTCTTTTCACCTTGTGTTCTGAGCTCCAGATTTGTAACTGAGTCCTCATTCGGTTACTCATCATTGTCTGATTTTCCTCCCCAGATGTCCAAGTGGGGCAGGGATCGGATGGGGTGGGGTGGCTTTGAGAGTTGGCTAGAAGTGTTCTGGGGATCTGAAACAGTCATGGAGAAATCAGCTGAGATCCAGCAGTAGGTGAGAAGTCAGGTAAACAGGCAGATGGTGACTGCAGCCACGAAATTAAAAGACGCTTGCTCCTTGAAGGAAAGTTATGACCAACCTAGATAGCATATTCAGAAGCAGAGACATTACTTTGCCAACAAAGGTCCATCTAGTCAAGGCTATGGTTTTTTCAGTGGTCATGTACAGATGTGAGAGTTGGACTATAAAGAAAGCTGAGCACCGAAGAATTGATGCTTTTGAACTGTGGTGTTAGAGAAGACTCTTGAGAGTCCCTTGGACTGCAAGGAGATCCAACCAGTCCATCCTAAAGAAGATTAGTCCTGGGTGTTCATTGGAAGGACTGATGTTGAAGCAGAAACTCCAATACTTTGGCCACCTTGATGTGAAGAGCTGACTCATTGGAAAAGACCCTGATGCTGAGAAGGATTGAGGGCAAGAGGAGAAAGGGACGACAGAGGATGAGATGGTTGGATGGCATCGCCGACTCAATGGACATGGGTTTGGATGGACTCTGGGAGTTGATGATGGACAGGGAGGCCTGGGGTGCTGCAGTTCATGAGGTCGCAAAGAGTCGGACACGACCGAGTGACTGATCTGAACTGAACTGAAACAGGTTAGAGCTGCATTACAATGCTTGGGGCAAACCAAGTGAGCAGAAAATATCCCAGGGCAAAACTATGGTGATCAGAGATGGAGAAGGCTACTGGTAAGAAAAAGCCCCAAAAGAGGAAAAAAGGCAAGTCCAGATTAATGATCAGTCACCATTTCTGTGTATCCTCCATGTATCTGGTGTGTGAGAACAGAAAACAATCATAGAAACTAAGGAATAGAAGACAACTGGCTTCTGGCGCTTGTTAGGTCAAGTCCAGACTGGCTGGCAGAACATTCAGATCCTTTCTGACCTGGCTCCTTCTTACTTCTCCAGGTTCACCCTTCCCACTCCCCAGCTCTCCCCAAGATGATAGGTATTTCCCTGAATTCAGTGTGTCTCTTGTGCTTCTATGTACACACGCAATTCCCTCTGTCTAATATTGACCAAAAAAAAAAAAAAAAAAAGGCACAATATGAGAGTTGTGAGTTAAGTTTTATTTGGGGAAAATAAGACTATAGCCTGGGAGACAGTGTTTGAGATGGATCTGAGGAACTGCTTCAAAGATGTGTGGCAGGGGACAGTATTATGTATGATTTTAGTGAAGGGGGATACATGCATATATTGGGCAGAGGGTTGCTGCTAGTCATGAGAAGTTTACTGCTAGTCACGAGGAGCAGATATCTCTGTTAATGAGTTTAGTGCTTTTCTAGATATGAGAAGATGCAAGAAACTAGGGTCAAAAAATCTCCTGAAAATATCTATCTGAAGGCCTGTTCTGCCAGTTTTTTTCAGAGCACAGAGGGCCTCATTCCTGGTCTCCTCCCTGATCTCCTTTCACAGTGTGTTAAAGGTCAGAGACTGCAGTGGCTAGTGGCCTTGTAGAGGTAGAAAGCAAGTGACAATTTTTAGTTGGCATCTGGAACATCAGTGTCTACTCAGTGAAGACCAGCTCATCTCTATGGATTTAGCCTCAGCTTTCTTAACTCCTTAAGGCATGCTGAAAGATTATTTTAGATGTCTTTTTGATGTCAAGACTTCCCTGGTAGCTCAGACAGTAAAGCGTCTGTCTACAATGTGGGAGACCCGGGTTTGATCCCTGGGTCGAGAAGTGCCCCTGGAGAAGGAAATGGCAATCCACTCCAGTACTATTGCCTGGAAAATCCCATGGATAGAGGAGCCTGATTGGTTACAATCCATGGAGTCACAGAGTCGGACACAACCTTCATACCTCAATTATTTAAATTGGGTAATTATTGTTTACTTGCCTGCCTGAACTGAACTCCATGACAGAACCTATATTTATTTTACTTTTGGTTGCACTGCCCGGCATGTGGGATCTTATTTCCTGGAACAGGGATTGAACCTGAGCCCTCAGCAGCGAAAGTGCAGAGTCCTAACCACTAGACTGCCAGAGAGTTCCTAGAACCTATATCTTAAAGAAGGTTTTAAACTCCAGCATCTAACATAGTGGCTAAGACATACTTGGTGCACAATAAACATTTGTTCAATTAATGGATGAACATGCTCAAATTTGATAGGGGAAACAAGCAAACAAAATTACCAAGTTGTGTGAAATAGGTAGTTTTGGGTACAGAGAGGAAGGGATGTCTAATTTTAGGCAGCTCTATCCCATTTTCTGCCTGTTATACTATGTAATCAACATAAAAACACTACACAGTACATACAATTGCATTTTTGAAACAACTGAGAAATCTTATTCATAGGAATGAAATTAGATAAGCTCTTTCTTTAGGGGAAGGGGGCAGTGCCTCTGCCTCATTGATGACTGTATCAATCAAGTTGCTGATTCAAGAATATAACATATAAGATGGTAGAGATGTGGGCAGGGTTAAGGAAACTAGTCAGAGCTGAAGAGAAACAACTAGCCACAAATTAGTCAGGGTTGAAGACTAGTAATAGCAGGAAGCTGTTGCCAATCCTAGGCCTGGGGTCCAGGGTGGAAGCCTGGAGTTGCAGCCATGGAAGAGCACAGTCACTATTGGAAATTCAATCTCACTCAGCAGATTAGTGGTGGGTGGAAGGGGACCTCAACCATGTTCTCTTCCAACCACAGATCAGCCTCGGCCTCTTATTAGCTGAGTGCAGAAGCCAGAACACAAGTGAGCCCTAGTGAAACAGTTCCTAGAGGTCAACCTCCAGGGGCAAGGTGGAGAAGGACTGAGAAAGGATCTGGGTGGTAGAAAGGCAAACACAATAACCAGCATGGAGGGGAAATGCCTCTGCTTTGTGGACGACCTATATAATTGATTCTCGCCTGTTCAGTAATCAGACATTGATACAGCTCTGTGGATTGCAATTCTAGGTCTCATGTTTTATCTATTTGCTGTGCTTAGTTGCTCAGTCATGTCTGACTTTTTGCAACCCCATGGATTGTAGCCTGCCAGGCTCCCCTGTCCATGGGGATTCTTCAGGCAAGAATACTGGAGTGGATTGCCATGCCCTCGTCCTGGGGATCTTCCCAACCCAGGGATCGAACCCATGTGCCCATTGCAGGTGGATTCTTTGCCATCTGAGCCACCAAGGGAAGTCAAGGTGTTGATATATTCAAGTTTATTACAATCTGTGCCACCTAATTAGTAGGTCTGGGGTGGAATAAGGGTATCTATGTTTTTAAAAAGCTTCCCAAGTAATTTTGATAGGCCCTAGTTGTTGAGAACCACTGTGATAGTCCTCTCATTTTTATGGATAGGAAACTAACATCCAGAGAAATGAAAAATACCCTAACTTGGCCACTCTCTGAGAATTATCCCTTAGGTGACATTAAAGGGTTTAAGTCAAAAGCTGACACATTTGCACATATCTTCTGGCCCAATTTTACCGATAAGAAAACAAAAGTGGAGTGATGTGCCCACTTATATAACTAGTAACTCACAGAGGAGGAAGGGCTAGTACTGTGTTTGTAACTTTTAATCCAGTGTTCATTCCAGGCAGCACACTTGGTAGGCGTGTTTGTGTGTGTATGTATGTGTGTGTGTGAGACAAAGCAGCTGAGGGCAGCAATTCTATTCTCCCATTCTGGTAAGGTGAGTTTCCCCACAGCTCTGGACTAGAAAGAAAGTAGAACAAGGGGAGTTCATACCACTGGGACTCTGTAGGAAGAGCGTGGAAGGGATAGGGGAAGAGTGTGAGTAAGCCTCACCCCCAGTCCTTGCCTCTCACCTTTATTTCCCTGGCTCTGAATCTCTGTCTATTCTTTCACTAGAAGAGGGCTGCTCCTGGCTTTGAGAGACTGTCACGTGGACCACACTGGCTTTAGGGAAAGTAGGCAGGGTCCCTCAAAAAAGAGGCCTATTCCAGGAGGGGCTTACAGGAGGTCTCAGTCTGTGGGCTTCTCCCCAGCCAACACAAGGAAGAATTAAGTACTATGGTGTCACCATTCCAAGATGCTGACAATTCCTTTATGGCTGCTAATTAGAGATAAGTAGGGCTGATTACTCCACCCCAATTCCCAAAGGCTGATACACAGCTACTTCCCTCTTTGTTGTTGTAGCTCAGTCACTAAGTCGTGTCCGACTCTGCCACCCCTTGGACTGCAGCACACCAGGCTTTCCTGCCTTCACTATCTCCCGGAGTTTGCAGCAGATCAAAGACCACCGGGACATCCTTTAAGATGTTTCTGAAATCTGAAATTAATGCTGATATTACACAGACTAAAGGTACATGGACACATTTGGAACCAAGCATGTTCAGAATCATGGGAATTACATGAGAGAAGTGGGAGGCAGTCAAATGAACTGGGACCTAGTCCCAGTTGTACCACTCCAGGAAGACCTCTAGACTTAAATTTGCTGACACCAGCAGCCCCTGCCCTTCCCTATCCTACACATGTTGGACTTGGGAGGAACATTGGAGATCATCCATCCACTCATATATGAAGAAATCGAGATGAGATGGGGGAAATGATTCACCAAACACGCGGCATGGCAGTGGTAAAACTGGGACTAGGTCCCAGTCCATTTGATTGCCTCCCACTTCTCTCACCTAATTCCCATGATTCTGCATGTGCTTGGCTCCAAATGTGCTTGTGTGCCTTTAGTTTGTGTTCTATCAGCATTAATCTGCTTAAGTTGCATTTTTGGCAGAGTTCGTTCATACTCCTTTGGGTCCTTAAGTATGCTCAGGTCTGCCTATCATTACCAGTGTGTTCTTGTGGGTGTTATGGTGTCTCTGAGTTGTGAGAGATGTGTGTCTAAGGGTGATTGAGGAACTGTGGTTGTTGTGGGTCTATAGGCTGCTCCATGCCTATATATGTGTCTCTTTTCACCTTGAAGGACATATGTGCATCTGGGCCTGTCAGTTTTGTGGCTATGTATTTGTTTGGTGCTTAAAGGTAATTGTGATCCTGTATGTGTTTGTGCATATGTATGGGTCTCTGAGGGGGCTTCCCCAGTGGCTCAGTGGATAAAGAATATGCCTGCAATGCAGGCGACAGAGGAGATGCTGGTTCCATTCCTGGGTTCGGAAGATCTCCTGGAGAAGGGCATGACAACCCACTCCAGTATTCTTGCCTGGAGAATCCCATGGATAAAGGAGCCTGGTGGGCTACAGTCCAAAGGGTCACAGAGAGTCGGACACACTGTGCGACACACACACACACACACACACTCACGGGTCTACGGATTGCTATATGTCTCTTTTTATGTTAAAAAGTTGTATGCCTACGGACCATCGTGTGTCCATTTCGATATGTATTTGTGTACAGTGAAGGCTGTGGGTCTAACCAAATGTGTCCATGTGGACTGCACGTTTAAAGGCTGAAGGGACTCTGTTTTTGCATTTTACCCCGGTTTATGAGAAAAATATGTGTAGCCCTGTGTCCGGGACAGAAAAGTGTTTGTCTCTTGGCCAAGCTCTGTCGTCCCTCAAAGCCTGGGGTCACAGTTAGGTTCCAGGAGGCCTTGGCACG
>SJXQ01001641.1:179713-198732 GCA_006408695.1 Aepyceros melampus | reverse complement strand
ACTATCCTTAATCCCCTCCCTCCGGGGTTTCTGGATGTCATCTCCGCTTCTTGGACCCTCCCTGAATCCTCAATCAGGACGTCAGTTAGCCCCTCCCCTGGAACAGCGTCTCAGCTCCACATCCCCATCCCCCACCTCCATCCCCGCCCCTCCTTCCCGCCCTCTACCAGCATCCCCGCCCCCAGGGGGATCTCCCCACCTCCGCGTTAGTCCCACTCCTCAGAGTCCCCCGAAGGAATCCCCTCCCCTAGGCTTCCAGATCTCAGCTTTTCTCCCCAGGGTCCCCGACGTTAGCTCTTTCACTTCAGTGCTTCTCAGCATTGGGTAACCCTGGCAATCCTTATTTCATCCCCACCATCAGGGATCACAGATCTGAACCCCTAAGTCCCCAGACTCACTCCTGTCCTTGTTGACGAGCCAGGCAGGTATCCTTGGAGTCACCGCTGCGTTCTGGGCCAGCACTCGGAAGTAGTACTTCCTGCCGGGGAGCGAGTCGGTCACCGTGTACTTGCTGCTGAAGACGCGGTCAACCGCCGTGAGACAGGTGGCGGTGCTGGCATCCTGCTCCATGATGGCGTAGGGGACCTCGCCGCCCTCCTGAAGGTCGGGGCTCTGGTTCCAGGTCAGAGTCACCGTGTTGGTGACCTCAAACAGCTGTAGGTCTTGTGGGTGGCAGCGGAAAATCTGGAAGGGTCCGAAAATCCATCAGCCTCCCTGGGGAAATATCGTGCCCGAATATCGTGCACATCCCTGCCGAAATATCGTGCCCCCTTGCCAGCCACGTGCCAAGTCCTAAGGAGGATGGGATGGGGCACCTTCACCTTCTAAGTCTCAGGCAGCCAGTCTTGGAGTCAGAACTAGTTATGAAGTGTAGCTCTAGCTTTGTCATTTACTAGCCCTGTGAACTTAGGCAAGTTACCATCGGAGACCCAATTCCTCACTTGCAAAAAAGGCTAACGATAACTATCATAATAATGTTTGGTTTGTAACGTGCCCATTTAATAAAAGTTCACCCTTTCATCCTTGGGGGTTTAGGGCTTTATTATAAAGCTTCCAATTCTCTTTAAGAGGTCATCCCAATTTGGACAGGCTGTTATGCTTTTAACAGAGGGAGGTGCAAAATGCATCAATGCAAAAGAATGTTTCACGTATTCTTTAGCAGAATGATTAATGTAAATTTAGGAATACATAATGTGTTAAACCTCAAAACCTGCAGTTTCCTGAAACTTAAGATGATGAAAAGACTCTTTCTTAGGTTTTACCCACCATCTTTATTGTTAAAATTCTAAATGGTGTCTGGGAGGAAACTAAAAATTAATAGGAAGCTCATTTCAGCTGTGGTTCAGGAATTCTAATGAAGCTATATGGCAGTGACACCGTGGGACTGTGAAGTTTCCCCAAAAGGGCTTTCTAGGTGACCACATCACACGCTTTGAAAGTGTTTCCAATAACATACAGGCCAGTTACCCCAATTTTTAATGGACTCATTTCCGTCTGTCTCTCCTGCCTCTTATCTATTCCTGCCTCTCTGCTCACTGACCCTACTCTGCATATGCCCTGAAGCTCTCCAGATAGGACTGCAGAAACTCAAACAAGGGCTTATTCCTAGTTCAATGCTTCTGGGGTTTCAAGACACTGAGAAAAAGTGGAAACAACTCTGCGCATTAAGGCAAAAGCTAAGAGTCTTGCTCTGTGGTGCCAAAGGAGCCTGACTACTTTAAGGAATGCCGTTACAGTGGTAAGACTGCAGCAGCAGAGGGGAGTGTAGGCAGGGATGTCTACCCAGGCCTCTGCTCATTGTCATACCTGCCACATGTACGTGGAAGTCGTGGTACATCTCTCCAGACACATTCTGGAACTCAATGTGGTACACCCCTGAGTCAGAGCACTTGGTGCTGTTGATGAGGAACTGGGAGGGGTTTTTGCTCTTGGTGATAATTTCCCGGCCCTTGGTAGGGATGCCATCTTTCAGCCAGATCACGTTGGGTGGTGGGGAGCCCTGGGTGGTGACAGGAGATGGCACCATGGGTCTCCTGGGTGGTATTGGGGGCCGGCCCCCTCCCATTGTCCAGGAGTCTCCTATCAGGCTCTGGTGCCAGGGGTCTGGCGAGGGGCAGAGGGAGAGGCTATGGCAGCCATGGTAGCCATCTGGGTTTAGTGGTGGGCATCTGGGTCAGGGTCAGGAATGACTCACAGAGACGGCGGCATGGATGCAGAGGGCTGTCCCAGTGCAAACCACCGTGTGACTCTTCAACTGGGCACTGAGGTCAAACTTGGGAGCAGCTGAGATGGAAAAGACAAAGATGGAAGCAAGCAGCACTCTGTCCAGAAGACTCAAGTCTAAGCCTCCCTTCTGAAGCCTTTCCCAGTCTCTTCCCCTTCACACTCTCACTTCAGGCCAGACAGGCAGCTAGGAACCTGGCAGTGCTGCAAAGCATTTATTTTTTCTCATCTGTCTCCCTCTATTTTTATGTAAGACTCTTCAGGGCAGATCCTGTGTTGTTGATTTTTCCCCCTATATCCCTACCACCTCCTTTGACACACACTATCTGGCACACAATGAGTGAGATTTTTGGTTTTGGGGTTTTTTATTCTGTTTTGGTTTTGGGTGGGGAAGCCCTTGGGGTTACCCCTAGCTCCTTCCCCAGCACTGCCCAATTGTCTCCTACGAGATGAGGTCCAAGAGGAAGTGGTGGAGCTAGGATGTTGAGAGGGCTAACCCCCAGCCCTCTCTGCATCTCTCATCTGGTGGTGGCATGGCACAGACCCCCTCGTCCAGCTCCACTGCCTCCCCAACCGCAGCCTCATTCACTGCCAGGATTCGGAAGAAGTACTGCTGCCTCTCGGTGAGGCCTCCCGCTGTGTAGCAGGTGCCTGAGATGGGGGTCTCTGTGCACTTGGACTGCTCCATGGTGTCTTCAGCCAGAGGTAGCCAGAGGGTGGGTCTCCTGCAGGCTCTTGCCAGGCCAGGGAGATGCTGATGTTGGAGGAATCAGACATGTGCAGGACTTACACCAGGCCTGGGGTGCTCTGGGTGACACAGACAACTCGTCAGCCCCCACACTCTCCCACTCAACTCCAAGGCCAATTCCCACGCTCAATACCCCTGAAAACTTTTACACCTGTACTTTGAACACTCACAGTTGACATGTTCAGCAACCAGCCTTGCACCCTCAACAACCTCCAAATTCAATTTTCTCACTGACTTAACACTTTCAGCCTTGAAGTCAGTACCCTCCAAATTCAATATGTACTATATACTCAAACCCTCTGCATTCAAAACTCCAGCCTTTAGCCCAACCGTCTCTACCACATCCAGTCTTGTGCAGTGTCCCCATCTCACCACCTGAGCTCAGCACCTGCCCAACCATTTACCCACCACCTAGCTCAGTCCTCACACATTTCTCTACCACCTCACCTAACCAGACATACTCTACTTTTGATAAAAACTTTTTTTTTTTCCAGCTGCCTTCTCGCTATCCCTAACACTCAATCTTTATTTGCTGGCTTTCTCCTTTCTGTGAATCTTGTCCCTCTGTCAGGCTGGCAGCTCCCAGAGGGTAGAGACTGTGTGACCCCTTTCCTGTTAGACTTTCCCAAGAAGAAACCCTCTTTCTACCTCAAATGGCTATTTCCACTATGTGCTGGCAGCCCTGCACTCACTCACTGGGTGCTTGGCTACCACTGAGTTGGATGACATACTGGATGTCTAGGGCGTGACTTATTCACAGCTACAACTCGGAGTTCATATTCTGTGTCCTCCAGGAGATCATCCACAGGGTACTTGGTGCCTAAAATTGGAATGTGAGGGGTCATGAGGCTGGGGTGGGGGGTGTCCATGTGGTAGGAGACCACAGAATGAGTGGATGCGGATGAGGGTACATCAGTTTGCTATTAAAACCCGCAAAGGAATATGAGGAGGAATTATGTTCTGAGCAGCAAGGGTACATGGGTCCACCCAGCAAAATCTCCCTTGGTCCCTCCTGGGCCTTTGTCTCTAGGACCTCACCCTGGATGGGGTCCTTGTTGACTGGCACCCACAGGTTACTGCCTTTCTTCCTTTGCTCCACAACGTAGTGGAGCACTGGGCTCCCCCATCTTGGGTAGGGGCGTTCCACGTGATGGTCAGGGCCTCACTGGTCATGTCAGTCACTTAAGCCTGGGAGGCAAGACCGGGGGCTCTGTGGGAGACAGAGGGGGTGAGAGAGGGTACAGGTTAGGAGGGGGAGTATGTAGACAGTTGTCCAACTCATGCTGAGCTCTGGTTCCCTCCTTTTTTTTTTTACTTTTGCTTTACAATACTGTATTGGTTTTGCCATACATTGACATGAGTCCGCCACAGGTGTACATAAGTTCCCAATCCTGAACCCCCTCCCACCTCTCTCCCCATATCATCTCTCTGGGTCATCCCAGTGCACCAGCCCCAAGCATCCTGTATCTTGTATCAAGCCTAGACTGGCGATTCATTTCTTACCTGATAGTATACATGTTTCAATGCCATTCTCCCAAATCATCCCACCCTCTCCCTCTCCCACAGAGTCCAAGAGTCTGTTCTATACATCTGTGTCTCTTTTGCTGTCTCGCACACAGGGTTTTCATTACCATCTTTCTAAATTCCATATATATGTGTTAGTTAAGTTGCTCAGTTGTGTCCGACTCTTTGTGACCCCATGAACTGTAGCCCACCAGGCTCCTCTGTCCATGGGATTCTCCATCCATGGGATTCTCCAAGCAAGAATATTGGAGTGGGTTGCCATTTCCTTCTCCAGGGGATCTTCCCTGACCCAGGGATCGAACCCAGGTCTCCCACATTGCAGGCAGACGCTTTAACCTCTGAGCCACAAGGGAAGCCTGGCTCCAGTTTCATCCACCTCATTAGAACTGATTCAAATGTGTTCTTTTTAATGGCTGAGTAATACTCCATTGTGTATATGTACCACAGCTTTCTTATCCATTCGTCTGCTGATGGACATCTAGGTTGCTTCCATGACCTGGCTATTATAAACAGTGCTGCGATGAACATTGGGGTACATGTGTCTCTTTCAATTCTGGTTTCCTCGGTATGTATGCCCAGCAGTGGGATTGCTGGGTCATAAGGCAGTTCTATTTCAGTTTTTTAAGGTTCCCTCCTTAAAAACCTTAAAGCTGATGATTCTTAACTAATTCTGGTTGTGCATTAATGTCAAGTGAGCAGTAAAAAAAAAAAAAAAAAAAAACCCAAAACACCCTTCCAACAACTAGTGTCTGGGTTGTATCTCCTGATTTAAGTGGCCTAGGTGGAGTCCAAGCATCAGCACTGTTTTAGAGAACTCAAGTGGTTCTAGTGTGAAGCCAAGATAGAGAACGGCGACTTGAGTTTTCCAACCTGTGTCATCCCCAATGGCACAATTTTTAAGGTACTGTCTTAACACATAGAAACATGGAGATCAGTTGGGAGGCCTGTAGCAAGTAATTAACTAGCGATCATAATTAAAACGCCAACGTTGTCAAGAGTTTTCTTTGGAAAAAGCAATTAGAATGGGTTCAAGGTCATCCCTAAAGTAACATTGCTCCTCCTCGGATGAGGAATGGTTTCTGGAATGGAGGAAGAAGTAGAATTACATTTCTGCCATTGTTCATAGTTCTGGATATATACACAGGGGTGTGTTGTACATGCGACCTCACTGGAAGACGTTGAGCATTTCTGTCCAACACGGTTTTGCTCTTACTCTGCTGCTGCTGCTGCTGAGTTGCTTCAGTTGTGTCCGACTCTGTGCGACCCCATAGATGGCAGCCCACCAGGCTCCCCCGTCCCTGGGATTCTCCAGGCAAGAACACTGGAGTAGGTTGCCATTTCCTTCTCCAATGCAAGAAAGTGAAAAGTGAAAGTGAAGTTGCTCAGTCGTGTCCAACTCTTAGCGACCCCATGGACTGCAGTCCACCAGGCTCCTCCGTCCATGGGATTTTCCAGGCTCTTACTCTAGAATCCATCTATCTCATAGAGCAGCTAGAGATGACCCTGTGAAATCCCCCACTAGCATTTCTCACCAGCTGAAGGCCCCACAGTGGCTCCTGGGGTCCCCAGTGAGCTATCTCACTGACCAATAGCATTTCCTGCAAATACTTCCTCTGCCTCCGGGGGATAGCTCACTCTTCTGAATTGACAGCCAGGATAGGAAACTGGTAGGCTTTCCCTGCTTCCACCTTGTTGGTGGAGAATTTGGTGACTTTGCTGCCCACCTCCCTGATCTTAATCCAGGACTTCTTGCCGACTGCCCTCAGTTCCACTATGAACTGTGTTATAAGCCACTGGCCGTTGTCCTTAGGGACCTTCCACTTCATGTGCATACAAGAGAGCATTACCGGAGAGCTCTAGGAACTCCACCTGGCCTTGGGGAGGCTTGGGATGGTCTCAGGACAGAAGATAGCATCAGAATGGGGCTTTGGAGCAAAGGACCAGAAGGGCTTCATCCCACTGGTTGGAGTCCACCAGACTGGAACATAGCTAGATCCTGAGCTTTGCAGCTCTCTTGTCCTTCTCTGTGTCACTGTCCTCCTAAGACCTGCTCAAATAGCTTGATCCTTGCCCTCGCAAAGATTCTCATCTGCCTAGGAATGGATGAACTGGAGACCTGAGGGGCCCCTGCTCAGCTGATTCCCACTTGTCCTCTTCTAAGGTCTCCCCTCCTCTCAGCTTCCAGAACTCCAGTATAACAGTTTATTTTGTAATTCCATGTCTGCTGGGTTGTTTTTTTTTTTTTTTCCCTGTATTCCTTTTAAGTTGGGGATAATTCATCCCTTTGTCCGCAGCACTGAGAACACAGAGGAGGTGCTCAGTCATGCTGCCAAAATGAACTGAAACCCACTCCATCCCAGCCCACCACCTGATGGAGATGCAGGTGGGGAGGTGGTGATGGTACGCATGTGTTGCACGCTGACTATGAGTTCACTAAGGCCAGTTCCACATCTCTTTCCTTAACGTTATGTTCAGACCATCACAAATCCCATTTCTACCTGCATTTCAGCTTTCTCTCCAATTTCACTTTATCCTTGACCCTGTCTTACTCCCTTCAGTCCGTTTCACTTCCAACTCCAAAATGCTTCCCAAGGAACCTCACTTTCATCCCTAAACCCCACCTCTCTTTCATCTCATTGCTTCATCTCCAAGTCAATTAAATACTTCAGTAACATCTGAAGGTCAATAATGTGCTGTGTATTCTTCTACAGTCTTTAAATTCACTCATAAAAAGACACTTTAAACAACCACCCTATCACAGATGAGAAACTGAGGCTCAGGAAAGTTAACTGACTTGCCCAAGGACCACCGAGTTAAGGAATTAGGAAGCGGTCGTCTTCTGGCTGCAAAGTCAGCACTCAGTCCCATTCTCAACCCAGACTCCAACTCTGTCCTCAGCCTGCTTGTTGGCCTGAGCCCAGGGCAGCGGGGGTCCCCAGCCTGGCCGAGCCGGGGCCCTGCGCTCACCCAGCACGCTGAGGTGCAGAGTGGCTGTGGCGGAGCTGTGGTCATTCTCGAGCCCGAGCAGGATCAGCCCGAGCCGCTGTCCTCTCGCACGCACTTTGAAATGGTGAGCAGCGCCTGGTCGTCGCCACGCTTCATGGACACGCGTTCCTCTTCTGTCATCTCCCTGCCTTCCTTGTACCACGTCACTCTGGGCAGCGGCTTTGCTCGAAAGGGCACCTTGATGTTCGCGGCGTGGCCCACCCTCACGGTCACCGGGACGTTTGGCTGATCTGCAAGGAGGGGCGGCAGGGAAGGCACGCCCAGCAGGGGTGGGGAATGGGGGAGGGGCTAGGGGTAGGTGAGCGGCCCAGGCGTGGTCTCGGTGTGTCTACAGCGGGCAACGACCTTACCTGCGATAAACACCGAGGCTTCCCTCTCTGCACCCTTGACCCTGACGGTGTACTTGCCCTCGAGCTCGGGCCCCATACTGAGGAAGATAAGCTTGTGTACCGCACCGTGCTTCAGGATCTGCACGCCAGGCAAATCTGCGGGGGCGAGGGGTAGTCTCGGGTGTCAATGTGTGCCTGGTCGGTCCCTTCGTCCTTCACTCCCTTTCCTGGCTCCTGCCTTGGACCTCCTTGCCATCCTCCAGTCGCACGCCCTCCACCTTCTCATCGCACTAAGCACAGCTCAGCTGGGCTCCTGGTGGCCTCGTGCACGTGGGACATTGCGCTCTGATGGTGGCCAGGCGCTCTGGAGAGAACCGGGCAGGGCTGGGGTAGGGTATGCTGTGGAAGGGACTTACGTTATGGGAAAAGGGCTGGTGGCATCTATCAAAGTCATTTATGATGAGCAAGATGTTTAAAAATGGGCACGTGGGTAAGGGGTCAGTGGGGGGGATTAGGGCCAGTAGGTGGGGTTTGGGGGAAAGTCAGCGGCATTGGGAAATGGTAACCAGGAATTCTGGGAGGTGGCTAATGGGGGGCTGATCATGAGAGCATATGGTCAGTGGGAACTCAGGCTGCTCAGGTGAAGAAGACTGGATGGTGGGATGCAGGTGGTTAGTGGAGCTGGGATGTTTAGCTGTGGTTATGCTGGCCGGCGGGATGCCCAGGGTTTATTAGGAGTAGAGAGTGGCCAGGGTCAGTGAGAAATGGCCAGGGATAGTGAGCAGGGCCTGGTCAGGGTCAAGGGGTGTGGGATGATCAGATCTGCTGAAGGTGGTCAGAGTCTTGAAGTAAAGGATGGATGAAAAAGATGAAGGACAATCAGGGTCTAGGAGGTAGAAACGGTCAGAATTTGGGAGATGGGGCTGGTTAGAGTGGGGAGGCAGAAATAGATCAAGACCTGGAGGAGGGCTGATGTCATGGGGGACTGGTGTTCACCCCCTGGTAGGAAAGCGGAGGGTCGGTCAGTGGGGACTGACAGGGTGGTGTATACCTTCCGTGGTGACCACAGCAGTGCTGTAGTGTTCAGTGAGGCCCCCACCCTGCAGAGCCACCACCGTGTACCTGCCACTGTCAGTGAGCTGTGCATCCTCAGTGAACAGCCCTGCTCGCTTGCCCTCATGGTTCATGCCGTACTTGGAGTACAGTGCCAGCAGCTGCCCATCCTTCTTCCAGTACAAGGTCACATCCTTGGATGTCAGCTCACACTCAAGGCAGGCACGGCTCCTCTCTTTCACACGTACATTCTTGAGGGTGCTTACAAATTTTATAGGGATGCCTATGGACAGACAAACGAATGGTTGCCTTCTGTCCCAACCTCCTACAACCCTTTCCTGAAGCTAGATGCTGCTGTGGTCTTTTTGACCCCAGAAACTACAGGGCCCTGTGACATGAAGTGTGTAGCCGACTCACAGAAGTACCTGACAGGGAAATTCCCAGCTCTGCTTATTTGCTAGCTGACTCTGTGCAGTGTATTCACTTCCTAAGTCTGTTTGTTTGCTCATATGTAAAACAGCGCAACGGCTTTTGCCTCCTCACAGGACTGCAGTCAATATCTGTAATGCCCTCTTGGCCCTCCAACCATAACTGCATGGTCTCTCTGGTGTCTGGACCTTTATACATGCTGAAAATGTTCTCTTCTCTTGCCCCTTCTCTGAAAACTGAATGCCTTTTCATTTTTCTTGGTAAAGCTTTGCCATCATCTTATCACATCCCTTCTGACATTGCAAGGTGGTATGTCTTCTTTGGGTTCTCACAGCCTCTGTGTCTGCTTCCATCACAGCAATGATTATTCCATGTCACATGTGTCAAGAGTGGTTCACATGTGTGACTCACCATCATGTGTAACTCTCCAAACTAGCTATAAGAATGCATGTAGTCAAGATGTAATATATGATATGTGCTGTAATATATGACACTAGAGCCATAAAGGCTAATAATGTCTTGGCTCGTGATCTCCCAGCTGATAGTAAGATCTTAGTGTGTCTTGATTCCTTGCTTAAGAACTTTTTTTCTAATTCCATTTCCACACCTACATCTCCCACCAGACTAGGAGTTAGCTGAGAGGAGAACTCTATTTTTCTAGTATCCATCAAAGGAGCTTGCAAGGAGGAGATGGATAGATACATAGATGGATGGATGGATGGATGGATGGATAGATGGATGGATGGATGGAGGGATGAATGCCCACAACAAGGTTGTTGTGGCATGAAGCCCACCACTCAAGCTCTGCCCCAAACACTCATGGTCAGTAGTGAGCTGGGTCTTCTGAACTAGGTCTCCTGCCTTGGCAGAGAACTCACCACCATCACTGAGTCTGGCATCCTGAATCTATACGTGTGGGTCAGACCATCCTCAGACGCTGTGATTTCATACTTTTCATCCCTCTTCAGCTCCTTTCCATTGAACTTCCTCACAAAGTTGGGCACTTTCCTAGAGAGGCGGATCTCAAACACAGCTGTCTGGCACTCTGTCACCTTCACCGGCTTCATCTCTCCCAAAAACTTCAGTGACTTATCTGCAGCAAAGAGTAGGAAGGGCAGTCTTTGGGCTGATCCCTGGTCCCTCCTGAGGGTAGGATGGTGAAGGCGGCATAAAGACTCAGGTGTCATTAGCCTCTTGTAGCCCACAGCTGGGGAAAACATACTCCCTTTTGTTCTGCTTGTGAATCATGGGAATCCCCTCCCGTGACATTCATATGGTCTCCTTCCCAATAACATTAACAGCAATTTTAGAAAGAATATGTATCTATGTGCCAGGCACTATTAAGGCATCCAGTCCTCACACAGGAAGAGTCTATTATCTCCCATTTTACAGATGGGAAAACTGAGGCAAAGAGAAGTTGAATCACTTGTCCCAAATATACAGCTCATAAGTGACAGAAGGTAGGATTTGAACTCCAGTAGTTCAACTCCAGAGGCTGTACTCTTAACCACTGTGCTACATTGCCCCAAGGCACTTTATCTCATAGTCGTATCCACAGATCCCACGTTTCTCTCCTCTGTTAACACCTAACCCCATGCAGTCTGTGCTAGCCCCACAGTTCTTCCTGCCATATCCCCATGGACCCCAGCCTTGGTTCTTCCTTTGCCCTGACCCTGACCATGTACTCCTTGTGGCCCCTGGTGCCCACACGCATGCCCAGCACCATGAGCTTTGCATTCATCCGCCTGTTGGCCACAGCCAGGCTGTAGGCGCCTGCACCACTCATGTTCACACTGGTAATGGACAGCATGTACTCGGTGCCCATCTGTTTCACATCATACTTCCCCAGGAAGTACCAGATCCTCAGTGACTCATTATCCTGCCTCATGGACTAGGTAGAAAAACTGATGAATGGATTTAAGAGGAGATTCTATTCCATTCCATAAGGCCAGCCTGAGCTGAAAGGAGCCATATCTACCTTTCTAAGGCTTTCAAACACAGTCAGAGGCCCCTAACATCTTTCTAGCCTCACTATCTGGCTTGGTGGGATCCAGGGTCCCTGCCTCCCCCAAAGCCTGAACTCTTAATATGCATGAGTTCACTAGATGCTTTCTCTTAGAGGTCCAGAGCATCAGTAATCTTCAGGACAGTCTAATTCAGCCCTTTCAGATGGGTAGGCTAAGGCATAGAGAAAGGAGAGTAATTGTCTCAAATCAAACAGCAAACCGGTGGAACACCCAAGAATAAAGCCCAGCTCCCAGCCCGTTTCAGCCGTGCCAGATGGCATCGTTTTGCTGGGATGGAGAAGAGGACAGGGCTTATGGGTAATGAGAGGATCTTGGAAGGAAAGGGTTGAAGAGAAAGAAATGATATTCCAATCATATCCCTCCCTGGGTGCTCACCCCACCTTGACCCATGGCGTTTTGACATCGGGGTCCTTTAGCTCCATGATGCAGGCAGAGACCACAGTGGTGTCCACCTTGGCTGTTCTGTCTTCCAGGGGTTTCAGAATTCAGATGGCCTGAGGGAGTGTGATAACAAAAAGGCAGGTATCAGAGGCATCTTGAATCTGCCCAGTCTGTGTCCCCAGGCCTGGAGAAGCCCTCTTAGCTTCCAGGGACAAATTACTAGGCTGATTAATTAGATAGCTGCGTTCCCCTCCCTCCACATGGAACAACTTGAAGATCGAGGGGGAAACAGACATGATAAGGGAAGAAAAAGGAACACCATTCGAGGAACAGTTACTGAGTACAGAGGTCCCCTTGTGTATAGGTCCTTTGATTCTGGTGCAGATGTTTCACAATGACAAGTTGATTGAATGAATGAGTGAAAACAGCAATATAAAAACAAATGAACAGGGCAAAAGTAATTTTCATTTTGCAGATAGAGAAACAGGTTTGGAGAGATCCCCCCAAGTTTACTGTTAATAATGCAGTAAAACTGGACTTTGAACCAGGTCTGTCAGATTCCAAAGTTGATGCAAATATATTAGGGAGAAGTCAAGAGAAAAGAGGTGGAAGGAAGATGACCTGAGTTCCTCACTGCCCTGGCAGTAGAAAATGCCCTTGACTAGGCATGGGCAGGATGGGGAGACCTTGCTTCCAGGAGTCGCAAAGGCACTAGCACTTTTGGTAAGGTCCAGCCCCCGGCCTGCAGCCCCCTTTCCCCCTGGTGGCCATTGACCTCTACCTCCACTTTCTTCATCCCTTTGAGCTTCTTGAGCAGCCCTCAGAAGTTGGTGAAACCATACTCCATGCAGACCTTCTCAAAGAACTTCTTGGGCACCTTGGAAAAAGTCTACAGCATCTCTTTCTCACCTGTCACCTTCTGCTTCTTCTTGGGAGCAGGGGGTCCACTGGAAGGAAGGAAGTGGGTGACAAGCCTGGATTTAGTGCCTTTCTCTGAAGACAGAAGGAGGCTCTCCCAACCTTGAGATGCCCCTCCCTACTCCATGGATTCTTGGAGCCTGGGCCATTAACTCAAGGCCCTGTTGAAAAGCCTGGAGGGTGGTGGGACCACACCCTGGAAAGAGGAGCCTCCCAGTCTCATTTCTTCTTCAACATCTTTTTGAAATCCAATTTTTTTTGACCTGAGGACAGAGAAAGGGACAGGGTCAGACAGGGGGAGTTTGGTCCCCAAGAGGAAAGGCCAGGAGGATTGGACTGGCTCACCCGCAGTCACCAGCAAGGACACGGTGTAGATGGCATCTGCACGGCCCTTGCTTGCAATGCACTTGTAATTGTCAGAATCGTCCAAGGTCAGTGACTCCAGCTGGATCAGTCAGGCCATTAGCAGGGGGTAGGGAGGGAACCACAGGGAGCCAGGGTGTTTTGGGAGGAGAGGGAGGAGCTGAGTGCTGGATGTATGTGTGGAAGACTGAGCTGCCTCTATGACTGGAAGGTGCCAGGGAGCACTCAATGTGAGTGTGTCTGTTTGAAGCCTGATTCCATATTGGATCCTCTCCCTTGGCTGTGGCTCCTGGAGGACAAGGGCTTCCTCTGAGTTGCAACTTTATCTGCAGTTTCCAGCACTGGGCTGAGTGCTCCTTTATTTAACACAGACTTACTCCTCTGTGTCAGGTACTGGGTTGAGCTCTGAGGAAATGGAGGTGAACAAGGCTGTCCTGGCACCTGTAGAAAGGAGCTTAGGTACCAGCGGGTTTCCTAAAAGGTCTTGCTGACTGAATGAGCTTGTTTAAGGAGTGGCTGGCCAGTAGGGGGCTCTGGGGCAGCTTGTGTGTATTGTGGGGGGTGCTAAGGCCCAGTGATGGGTCTTTGGGAGGCGAAGGAAGCAACTGGCATGGGTAGGGAGAGGGGAGGCTCTATCCTTTCACAGTGGGAAGTCAGGGCAGATCCAGAAACAGAAGTAATTATAGACCTATCCCACCCTTTCCTCAAAGGGTCTGGACCCAGAGGCTGCAAAAGATACTTAGACCTTAGGATGATCGACCCTTGGCATTGCTCTTCTGGAATGATCCCCTGAAGAGCCCAGGAATCCTCACCCTCACCTCCACTCTATGACTAGCCCTTCCCTTCGTGCAGATCCCACCTCACCTCAGCCTGGCTGAGGTCCCTTTGTCTCATTCCCTTCTAGCCATGCGCATAGCTTTGGTCTCACGTTCCTTTGGGGCTCATTCACTTGCTGGAACCTCTCTCTTTTCCATTTTGTCCTGCCCCCTCCTTGTTCTGGTATTGCCCTAGCTCTGCCTTGCCCTGCCCCTAATTTTGGCCCCCTACTCACTCTGGCAAGGACGCCCTAGCTCCTGACTCAGCCTTTCTTATCCTGCTCCTCCTCTAGGGCATTGAGAGCCCCTTTTCTCATCTCCCAGCTCTTGGGTCTCCATTGTGGATCTCTTGGCTGTGAGAGGACCTGAGGCTCATCCCAGTGTCTTGGCCTCTGGCCTTAGGGGTCACTGGCCTTGGCACCTTCAACACGTGCTCCTTGTTCATGTTGTTGTAGAAGATCTTGGCAAAGTCCTTGATGCGCATGCCATTCTTCTCTCCCAGGAGACATTGGCTTTGGGGTTCCCCTGTGGCCAGACTCAGAACACAGCTTTATCCCCTGCAGTGGGCACCTATTTTTGCCCCTTAGCCTGGAAGCTGTCCCTCTACCTGCTCCCAGTTCTGGGTTGGGGAGAGACCCTTGGCCTGTCTCCGCCAGTGATTGTGTATTGGGGGGACAATGGTGGGGGTGGAAGCAGCAGCGAGGGGCTGGGGCACTGGGATAGAAACAGAAGCACCCAGGGCCTTGGGGAGACTCTGGGAGGGACGCACCCTCGGGTGAGGCAACCGGCTGAGGCTTCTCCATGAACTCCGGGACATTCTTGCCAGCAGAGATGTTTGAACTTTGGGTCACCAAGCTGAAGAATTCTGTGGAGCTGGAGAACTTCCTCCTCACCACTTCCTCTGTGCTGACAGGCTAGAGAGGTCAGAATGGGCTCCAGGCAGAGCTTAGCCTGGGACCTCTTCTCGTGGGGACAGTGGAGCATTTTAGGTCAGTGAGAACAGGAAACACTTTGGCCAAGAAAGGAGGACCTTAGAGTCTGTGGGTCATTGTGTTATGGCAAATACCAACCACTAGGGGAGCAAAAGCCTTATCCATCCCTCAGTGGTCAATCTTTACAATCTTTACTGGGTCAAGGTCTAGCGTTCTACTTCCCCCTCTGCACCTCCCCTCTCCCCCGCCCTTTTTTTAGAAGGAGATTTCTTTTTTAGATTTTATGTCTCTTCGGGTTCCTCTTCTGGAAGTTCTGGTCCCCCAGTGACCAGAGGTCTATAGGCTGCAGCCGGTCTGCTGATGTTTTTTATTTGACTTTTCCAATGTTTAAATGGGCTTCCCCGGTGGCTCAGGGGGTAAAGCATCTGCCCGCAATGTGGCAGACCCGAGTTCGATCCCTGGGTCAGGAAGATCCCCTGGTGAAGGAAATGGCAACCCACTCCAGTATTCTTGCTGAGAGAATCCCATGGATGGAGGAGCCTGGTAGGCTATAGTCCACAGGATGGCAAAGAGTCGGACACGCCAAGCGACTTCCCTTTCCTTTCCTTTAATATTTCAGCAAAAAGGAGCCCTACATCTAAAAATTGAGAGATTTCACATAAAAATTCTAATTTCTGGATCCTTAACACTGGACGCATATTCCTACATGGCAACAGTTAGTGGGAGGTGAAGAGGGGCTGTCCCTTTCAATGGGCTACATTCTGGGCAATTCACCTCAAACTTTTTTTTGCATTTATGTTCCCTGCTGGACGCTGACAGTGGTTTTCAAGTCTGGCTGCAAATCAGAGTCCCTGGAGATCTTAAAAACACTATCAGATTTAACAGTCTAAGGTAAGACTCACGTCACTGATTTTTTTACTCCCTTCTCCCACCAGTACACTAAGGTGGTTCTGGTGTGCCATCAGGGCTGAGAATCACAAATTATAGTCACTTGAGTTTGCAGCTTCTGGTCCTGAGTCCTGGCTGTTCCACTTGCTATGCCTCACTTGGAGAAGGAAATGGCAACACACTCCAGTACTCTTGCCTGGAGACTCCCATGGACAGAGGAGCCAGGCTGGCCATGGTCCATGGGGTCACAGGGAGTCGGACACGACTGAAGTGACTAAGCACACACGCACACATGCCTCACTTGGCCTGGGGGACTTGCTGCTTATGTGGCCTTGACCTCTGTGCACAGAGGACTGACTGAAGGAGGGATGACTGGGAGGACAGGTATTCATATCCTGGTCCCTTGTCATCTTTGAATCACTCTCCTCTAGAGACATGGCTAAAACAATCTATTCTGTTCTGAGACCATTTCTCAGCTTACCCTTGGCTCCGCCCTCCCTTAAGTCTGGTCCCCAAGTCTGAACACCTGGAAGCTCAAGTCACTTGTTTATGTAGTCATCCTCTCTCCACTGGGCTTCCCTGGTGGCTCAGAGGTTAAAGCGTCTGCCTCCAATGTGGGAGACCTGGGTTCGATCCCTGGGTCGGGAAGATTCCCCTGGAGAAGGAAATGGCAATCCACTCCAGTATTCTTGCCTGGAGAATCCCATGGACAGAGAGCCTAGTACATTACAGTCCACGGGGTCGCAAAGAGTCGGACACGACTGAGCGACTTCACCTTCACCTTCACCTTCACCTCTCTCCACTGGCAGCCCAAGTCTTCTCTTAAGTGGAGCAGAGCCAGCATTATTCTTAAGTAGATAAGGCGGCTACTTCCCTAACTTCCTCCATGCCTGAAACTCTACCATCAGAAATTTGTGCATTTGCCTATGGCTTTGATCTCCAGCAATTAAGAGTTCAATCACTTACACATATCCATGTGATTGATTTTTCCTAAGCTGTTTTCCTAGAGATAGCATTTGTGGGTAAGCATCCGGCTGGCTTAGCTTTATCAAATCACAGATTAGAAGCACAGGTTAGGAGGGTTGTTGGTGGTATCTCGGGCTTTTGAGGGGCCCCTTGGTCACAAAGATGGGAGGAAGAAAGGCTGCCTCTACCTAATTCTGCCCCCTTACCAGCCATCCCACTCTATTTGCCTCGCACGATCTTGGTTGTCTAGGAGAAGGTCTGCATGTGGGTGGTAGAGCTGGAGAACTCCATGGACACGTGCTCCTGAAGTATCTGCTTGTGGTGAATGGTTGTCATGGTGACAAGGCGTGGGCAGTCACCTGGGAGGACCAGGAAGGGGATGAGGCCGTGAAGGACAAGGAAGGGAGCAGGAGGGAGACTCAGAGATGTGTGTGTGTGTGTGTGTGTGTGTGCATGCACAGCGGGGTAGGGGAAGGGACAGAACAGGTGAACACACAGAGAGATGCTGTTTACAGGGAGGGTGAGGAGAGGCTGGTTGGGACCTCTCTGAGCTGAGGGGCTCAGGATAATGTGTGTGTCCAATAGGGCTTGGGGAGCAAAGCAACAGGTCTGTGTTTTCCAGGGACCAGGAGCGGGTGACTGGGGGAGAGTCCAGGGAGCACCGTTCATGCCGTGCTCTACACTTGGTGCCTGCATAACCTGAGTGGCCTCACGGGGCCACCCCCAGGAGAGAAGGGGAAATGTTAGCTCTTCCTCCTCATCCCACTCTTGCGCTCAACCCCCTGATCCGGGCGGAGGGGTAGGAGGACCCATCCTCTTGTTGGAGAGTGGTTGGAGAGCAAGCCCCCTTCTCTGAGACCTCTGTCTAAGCCACTCCTCTGTTCTTTCCTCATTGTCTGCAGTAAATCTGCAGCCCAGACCCTTGACCAGCCCACTCAGGGCTCTGTGACCTTGTAAGGACCTGCTCATTGGTCAACAGTCCTGCCCTGGCCTCCCTCTTGCCCTGGGGTAACCCACACCTGTCAGCAAGGGCAGGACAGCTACATTTGCTGCATCCCTGGGGGCTGGGGTAAGAATAGAGTGGGAGTGTCTGGAAGGCACGGGATCTTGGTCTAGGGGCAGATTCTCCAGGTTCCTTGGGCGGGACTGCTCTCAGCCCAGGCCCTGCAAGGCAAACTGCTGCGCTGCAGCTGCTGTTGGGACCTGCAGGGCAAATAGGTGGGCTGGCCAACAGGGAGGGGCCTGTGTAGTCTGAAGGTTCCCCTGCTCTGGCCTTGGCATCTCTGGCCTCTCTGTCGAAACTGGTGGCCTGTCAGCCACTTTTCCTTCTATGAAAGCCTCCAACATTGGTCCCTGTGGCTCTGCATGGCCCCTGGCTTCTGGCTGGGGGCGAAGGTGCAGGTATGTGAGAATTATGCTCAGTGGATTTTGGAATTTCAAATCTGGATTCATGCCATCTCCCAACCCACATAAGGGGGCACTAGGGATCTCAAGGGCCTGGGTGTGTGTGGGTGTGTCTGTGTGCGCATGCGCATCTGTACTAGTAGGAGGGGCAAGAAGATGGGGGTACAGGGAGGCAGGAAGTAGAGGAATGAAGCAATCACACAGACCCAGGAGGCTAGTTTTGCTCAAAATGCTCCATTTATTGCTCTATTCAATGACCATGAGCAAATTATAAAAAGACACCAAATGTCTCTGTCTGCCGTGGAATAAATATTTAAAGTCACCAATAAAAACACGTGGCTCCAAGATAACACATGTTGCCAAAGAGTCATGCACGCCCTGCTGACGGGCCTCAACACACAAACAACATGAACACAGGAGACACGCAGAGCTACACATGGCAAGACTTCTGGGAGGGGTTTCCCACAGCGACACAGAAAAATGCTTCACACGGATCTGGGGCCGAGTTCCCACCCTACCCTCAGAGCTTCCCGTCTCCCACCGTGGCCCAGGCCCTCTGGGTTCATTCTCCCCTCTGTGTCCCCTTTCTCACCATTGCCCCACAGGCTAGTCACTGCCTGCTGAGGTTGTCTGATACCTGGGGGTCCTCCTGGATGCGATCCTCCCCCCCACCCCCATCCAGAGACCTCTCCCCAGCTGCGATCTTTCTGCCAACCCCTCAGGGCTTTCCTGTGCCTGACTTCCGGGGTCTTCAGCCCCTTCCTTCCCATCCTGGTTCCAGGAACTAGGGGCAAAGTGCAACCTGTCTGCTGGGAGAAGCGGGGCTGGGGGCCTGAGGCAGGCACCCGTGCCAGGGCCCCTGGGGGGCTGGAGCTCACGACCCCTCTCCCGGGCTGAGGAGACACAGTGTTCGGTACAGACAGCAGAGACAATGGACAGACAGAACACGCTGCGGCAGGACACGTGGAGTTGCAGCAGGGAAACGTTTTGGAACAAGTAGCAGTGGAACCATC
>SJXQ01001641.1:136165-178997 GCA_006408695.1 Aepyceros melampus | reverse complement strand
GGGGCCCAGGGCACGGCGGTGAGGGGTGGGGCCGCCCGGAGCCCCACCCCACCCCGCCCTGCCCCAGCGGGCGTCGGGGAGCACCCACCTGCAGTGCACCACGATGGGGGCGCAGTGGGGCCCCTCTTGCTGGGCCGCCTCCTCCACCTCCCGCACCAGGTGCAGGAGTGGGGGCGCGCGGTCTGGGGTCTTCTGGTCGGGCCAGGACGTGAACCAGTAATGCTTCAGGCCTCGCTCTTCCGTCCCGCTCTGTCCAGGAGACAGAGGCCCACCCCAGATACACGTGAACTGAGCCCAGCAACCAGCCCAGAGATAGAGATGGGAGGGGAGAAGGAAACACAGGAGGGAGGCCACAGGGAGTGGGACCTCGGACCTCTGCCGTCTACCCCGTACAGCCCAGAGGCAGCAGCCAGAGGCCAGAGGCCCGCTGGGCAGCGGGGACTGGTGAGCAGCGTCAGCACTGGTCTTCACATGGGTTCTGCCCTAGTGACTCCAGGATCTTCCAAGAGAGGTGAAGAGCCCCTTCTCCATTTCACTCCTGTCTCCTGGTTGCCCCTCACAGTCCAGTCACCCCCACAACAGCCCTGGGCCCCTTCCTCTTGCCTCAGTATACTTTCCTGCCCACCAGCACCCCGGTCTCCCCCAGCCAGTGTCCCAGTGCTGTCCTCTCCTCCACCACCTTCACTTTGTTCTTAACCGTCTCTCAACTGTGTGGGGCCCTCCCCTCCTCCTCTCTGATAGTCCAGATCCACAGTGGTCCAAAAGGCCTGTCTACAGCCCATCCTGTTCTACTGCTCAGAACGCTCTGATAGCTCTTATTGCTCTAAAACTCAAACCCACCCTCCCCACTCTTCAGTCGGGCAGACAAGACACATGGTACAGCGTCTACCTCTCCAAGCCCAAGTCTTCCTCCTGCGAACTTGTACTTGATGCCTTTGCACTCCAAATGGTTTGTAGATCAAACCTCTGCTTCCTCCATTCCCTGTACATTTATACGCAGAGCTGTTCTATCTTCTGTGCCCTTACTTTTAGTTTCCTTTGTCTGGAATGCTCTCTCCACGTCTGCCTCCCAGCCAACTCTTATCCTTCGGAACCCCATTCAGCACCACCACTTCCAGGAAGCCCTTCCTGAGCACCCTAGCTGACAACATGTCCTTCTTCTGTGCTTTTATTTCTGGGTCAGTACTTACCATTTTATAGGTGCTCTTTGAGGAGACAGTCCAGGCTTTGGACAGCTCTGTGTTTTCCCAGTACCCAACCCAGAACCAGGCTCAGAGCAGGTGCTTATAAAGGTTACGGACGAAAGTAAGTGCCCAGTGGTCCCTGACCAGTCCCACAGCACTGAGAAGATGTGGCAGCCCCAGCCTCTCTTTCAGGGGAAAAAGGAAGCTGCTCCATGGGCTACCTGGCTGTTAAACAGCTACCACAGTCTCTATCCTCCACCTCTGAAATGCCCTCGAGCAAGCTTATATCCTGGAAATGCTTACTGGGCACTGCCCGTGAGGGGCTGACTTCTCCTTGACACGCCGTTTTCCCCCTTCTCCAGTGGGAGGGGGCAGCGCAGAGGAACAAGTCTCACGCCCTTGACACCCCGTTCAGACCCTGTGGCTGCCAGCATCAGCGAACCTCCCTGACTGTTTCTGGATAGGATGTCAGCTTCCTGGTCACCTCTTCCAGACTTTGGGATAATTACAGTGATACCACTTTCCCCAAACAGGGGTCACAAGATTTCTCAAAAGCAGAATGCACTGATTTTCTTGACTCCAAAGGAACAATCTCCTCTATTATGCTGAGCCTGGAAGAAGCACAAACTTCAGGGTGGGAGGATACCTCCCCACACTCTTCTGGGCTGTTCTGTACTGCTCATAATTTTTATGTCCTCTCTTTTTCCTGTAACCACAACCTCCCTGTGCTACCCAAATGCAGCAAAAAGCGCCTGTCCTCTAGTGGACAGATTCGGTACTACAGGTTGGAAGCCCAGCATCCCAGGTGAAGGGATGTTTCCAGGCAGAATACGGAAGCTGCTGAAGCCCCCTCTTCCAGACAGTCTTGGCCTTGGTATATTTGAAGCAGAGCTGGAAGACATTATGAACGACAGTGTAGATGGACAGATGCCAGTGATAAGAAATGCACTGAGAATTTGGTCTTGCCTCTGATCTGTAAGATCACTCACTCCTTCTTCCCCTCATCCCTGCTCATCAGTAAAGCCTGGAGTGACACATGCCTTAATTTGAGCTATTTTGGCCTCTGGGACCCTGTTGGCTGTGGAGTGCCCCCTCCTCCCAGCCCAGCCCAGCCCTGCCCCAGGCCTCACCCTGAGGGCAATGAGTCGGAGCCGGTAATCCTCAGTGTGGATGACTTTCTGCACGGTGATCTCCACGCCATCGTATACCACCTGCTCCTCCGGCCAATACTCGGTGCACTTCTGCAGGGGCCCAGATCAGGCTGAGATACTCCCAGCGCCCCGACCACGCCCTCCCCAGTGCCTGTCCCGGGCCAGTGGGGAGACAGACAACGGGGCAGTAGGTTTGCAGTTAGAGAGCTCAAATCTCAGCTTCTCACTTGTTAAGTTACTTCCCTTTTCTGAGTCTCAGTTTCCTCATCTGGGAAAATGGAAGTAATAGTTTGAAGGACCTTCATGGGACTTCAATTAAATGGGCTGTGATGAGTATGGAAGGAGCCAGCATCAGCCCTGGCAGGCTGGGCGGCAACAGAGCAGCGTGTTTAAGATCCTGAGCGCTGGAGGTGGAGAGGCCAGCTCCAGGCCCTGCCTCTATTTGTGTGGCTCTGAGTAACTGACTTAACCTCTCTGAGCCTCACATTTCCTTCCCTGGGCAAGGCAGCAAGGTGAACATACCAACCTCCCAAGACTGCTGAAAGGGTTAACACGGAAACAAGATGCTTGGCGCAGGGCACCCAGCAGCAGACACCTGGTAAGGTCCAGAGGGGCCTACCTCGTTCATCTCCTCGATGTTGGTGATCATGACGATGATGGGCGTGCGCTCCTGCCACACCATACGCCAGAAGTCGCCGACCGTGCTGACGATGGGCCCCTGAGTGGCGATGTACACCTTCTCTTCCCACCATAGCCCTGTGACCAGCCAAGTCCAGGCCATCAGGGTCACCTGTTGTGCTCCCGGGGCCCATTTCCCCCACTCAGCCTCTTCCCTGGGGGCTGGCAGGAACCGGACGGACTTAGGGACAAGCCTAGTGGATGGACCCCACTGACTCGGGCCTCCCTTTTAGGGAGAGACTGTTGGGATGGGGTTACATACCCGAATGTAGTTGGCGTTGATGTAGGAACTCAGAGGGTCATCAGGGTCTGGTGAGGTCAGACACACTCTGCTGTGAGGGTCTGAGGTAGTGCAGACAGGTGAGGCTGGGATTTGAATGTGCAATCCCTCTTGTGTGGGCCCACCTTCTCTGGCCCACGTCAGGGCACCTACATTTCCTCTGAGACCGGAAGTTCCTTCTTCCCTTGCCAGAAGCAAAACACTGACCCATCCCTGTGGCCCACTCAGGAAGGTGAGGACCCAGGCTGAAGAGAATGGTACAGGGAGGCCTTGGCTCTCTCCCTCTGTAGGATCCAGGCCACCCCTGCCTGCATCCCTTAAGCTGCCCAGTCCTCTCTGTGCTTCATGTTCTGGGGAGGAGACAGCTCAGACAGTAAGAAATTCCCTAGGGGATATATCCTTGCCAGCAGGGCCAGGAAGAGTGTGAGTATACATTGTCCCCAACCTGCTGTGTAAGCTTGTAAAGCACATGGACTTTTTAAGCCTCAGTTTTCCAATCTGTAATATGGGGGTAAAGATGCCTAGTTCCTTGGATTGTTGGGAAGACAATTGAGAAAACAGATGGGAAGTGCTATGTCAACTGTAAAGCACATTATAGCTAAGATTTGGGTAGGATGCCAGGGAAGAGTATCACAATGAAAGGAGTAACATCTTCTGAGCCTGAGATGAGATGACACACACGTCCATAAGGGTTCACCCCCACCCCAATCTAGTCACCTGTCAAATCCCAGAGCGGCAGATTCTCACTGCGTCATGCTCTGCCTCCTAGAGCCTCCCTGTATTGATTTAGTCTGTCCTGGAAACTCGCGAGGCTGGGACTGAGCCAGGAGGTGGCAGGGGGCTGGGAGCCTGGGTTCTGGGCTCTGTCCAGCTTTGTTGCCAGCTCGCATCTCCTCCCTTCTTTGACCCCCAGGGTCTTTCCCGTGGAAGGAGGGTTGGACTAAAGGCCCTGCCCGTGTGCTCTGTACAGGGCTCTCAAAGGCTGCATCAGTGGTCAGGAGTCTACACTGCCCACCAGGGAGCCTGGGTTCAAGTCCTGGTGGTGTCAGTGCAGGCCATTCACCGAGCACCCCTGTGCCTCCTCTGTAAACTGGGAACATTCCTTCCATCATAACCTCACTCATCCTGTCAGGCTTCAAGAGTGGCCGTTAATAATCAGTCCTCAGACCCATAACAGGCCAGCACACAGTCACTATAGAGCAAGTTGGTGCTGCTACTGATATCACTGCAAGTATAAATTAAATCAGTTTCTAAATTAACAGGCCAAAAGGAGGATCCCAAACCTGGAATATGAAATGGAAAGGGATACCCACAAAACTCCACTCGCCAGCCCTTTCATGCCCTGGCCCAAGTGCCTGAGGTTTGGGCAGGTGATTTGTGGAGGGGAAGGTGGGGGTGAGGCAGCTCTTGTGGCGAGGGGCGTGGAGGAGAGTCAGGTATGGGGAAGAGCGAGGGTGAACGGAAGGGGGCTCTGTGTGACCAGGGGAGAGGAACGGGCAGCCCTGCATGGGCCCCCTCTCTCCCCTCATGGTACCCAGACTGGGATCCAGAAGTAGCCTCTGAATGAATGAGAAAGCAAGCCTCGGGTGTCCTTGATCTGAGAGGGGCCTCTACCACCCACCCCAGCCCAGTCTCTGAGGGCACAGGGTCAGTTCTTGCTGGCTACAGTGAAGATTCTCTGTTGGGCTCGGGGGCTGCAGGCATAGGGTATGGCTGGAGGCTGGATTGCTCTCAGGAATCCGGTGGGGACCAGATGGAGTGATGGCCTGGCTCTCATACTCCCCCAGTGGCTATTCTGAGTGGCCGGCAAAGCCCGAGACTGTGGGGTACCGAAGCCCTCCCTCCAGGTAGGGCTTTGGTGGGTGGAGGCGGGAGCAAGAGGAGGGAAGAGGTGAGCAGCCCCGAATCCTGGCCTTAAATGGTGCTTTGTTTAACTGGAACTACCTAGACACTGTGTAACCATAGCAACCGCAAGTCGATATTTTAAAAGTTAAAAATAAGTCATGACATCTTACATGTTGTTGGAGATGCTGATGGCAAAACTGCTTTTTTAAAGCCTCCTTACTCCATAAACTGAGTGAAGTAGGTTTGTGGGGATTTGCTTTCAATAAGTCACCCCCCAAGCTAGCCCTAGGGCCTTGAGCCAGAAGTTGGCAGGGGTGACAGGCAGACAAAGGCCTGATGAAAGTTACCTGAAAATGACATCCCAGGCTAAAAGAGGAATATCAGGTTACCTGGTCTAACCACCCCCAAAGGGGGAAAATCCCTATGAAACCTTCCAGGGGGACCACTCATGCATTCTAGCTTGAATACCCTAGCCAATGGGGAGCTTCCTACCTGACAGGCAGCTCACTCCCTTTTGAGGTGGCTCCGCCTGTTAGAGGATTCATAATCCAGCCAAGGTGAATTCCAGGTAGACAAAAGAGCTCAATTTTGAGGTTACAGAGGCCTAGTTTCAAACTTGGTTCTGTACGTCTTAGCTGTGTGATAGTGGATGAGCCACTTAACCTCTCTGAGCCTTAATGTCCTCTCTTAAAAACCTGTCCACTCTGAAGAGACCAGGGATGTGACTACAATTTTCAGCCACTATGCCCTGTCTAGGAGCTGCTGTTATTGTCCCTCTTTTTCTCTGGATTTCCACAGAGCCCAGCACAATGCTTGTCTAGGGTAAAGATCTGGAGAGTGCCATATGAAGGGACCAAGAGCCCTCTGCCTTCTAAAGGGGCTGTTTCCCTTCACCAGGTACCCCCACCTTCCATCCCTTTGCCTGGTGACCCTGGAGGCCCATGCTGGAGTTAAGGGCATGGGCCTCAGGGTTTAAGGGCACCCAGATGAGGGGCAGCCGAGTACTCCTGGGAAGGATGGTTTTATATCGGTTCTTCCGCACCAGCCCAGGGATGTCATATTCTTTCGGATCCACAAAATTCATGGGGATTTCCTGTAGGAGGAAGGCACGGGGTTGAGAGCAGCTGTGGGCTGGCTTGATGCACACATTCATTCAATAAACTTCAACTATTAAATGAGTGAGGGCACATGAAAAGCATCCAGAGCAGTCCTGGCACATGCTGAGTGCATAATGAATGTTAGCACCACCACTGTTTATGGAGGGCCAGCCTGGCACAGAGTCAGCACTCAGGGAACGCTTGATGAACAGAGAAGTGACCTGGCCAATCCCCGCCTTCTTCTGCAGCCTGCGCTGCAGCCGCATCGAATGGCTTTGCTGACTCACGTTCCTACCCCAGGTAGGTGCCCCGCTCAGGACCTTGGGTTGTGCTGCTTGCTCAGTAGTAACATCCATCCCATCCTCATCTTCTCATGCCCTGCTGTGCACCGTAAACGCCACCTCCTCCAAGAAGCCTTCCCTGATTCTCCAGCAGGGAGGCAGCCTCGTTCTGGGCCTATTTGCACCTCTCAATCACTCTGCATGTCAAGAGCACCATGTTTGAACTTTTCTGCCTGGAATGTGAGGTCTTCTCGGAGCTGGCCTTTCTTTACCACCAGCTGCTCTCAAGAGCCCCACCCTCCAGTTGTGCCCATCTCTTCCCTGTAGTTAACCTGTCAGTCTCCGGCTAGCCTCCATGTCTGAGTTCGCAGCACCCCACTTGCGGGGAGCACTGGTTGCATCCCTCTTCGTCACCCTAATCCTTCTCAGCCTTTAAGGTTCTCTGCTGCCCCTCCCGCCAGGTCCTATGGGATGACTCCTCAGTGACTGTCCTCTCGTGCCCCTTCCCTGTGTCTACACAGTTTAGCACCCTTGCCATCTCTCACTGTCATGAATCACAGCGTTCACTGTGGACACACTAAGAATGCACTTTGTACAAAGAAGATCACGAGACTCACTTTCTAGGGAGGTTGTGAGAATCAGAAGAATAAAAGGAGGTGCAGAAGTGCCCATGGGGTGGGTATGTGAGCACCCCCACTTCCTCTCTCTCTGGGCGAAACTGACAATGAACCAGATGACAAGGACATGCCACATACCCTCAAGGGGAGGTGTGGCCATGGGGATGGCACCCAGGCTGGGTAGCCCAGGAAGGCATCTTAGGGGCCTCCAGAGTGAGGGCTGATGACTGTGAAGGCGTGGGGGAGGGGGTGGGGCGAGGGCCAAGTTTGAAGTGGGCAGTCTTGTGGGGATGGGGCCCTGAGTCTGGAAAAGGCGGCTGGGGCTGGCTCAACTCAGGTAAGGCAGGCTGGGCCACATGCTGGAGACTTTGGAGCCGCAGGCCAGAGGTGATGGAGGGCTGCCCAGAGAGGAGAGCCATCCAGTTCTGCTAGGGAGCAGGTGGCCTGGGGCAAGGGGAGCTGCGAGGGAGGCATGCAGGTTCCCCATCCCTCAGGCTTCTCCCAGGAGGGACTCTCTCCAAATGCTCCTGGCTCTTGTCCATTCCTGCCCACATGGTGGGTGAGCTACCGGATGGGGTGTCTGATTGAGAAACTCGGCTTTAGGGCGCTAGCCCCTTACTTCCTCCTCCTCCGACCCTCCTGCTAAGAATTACAGGGCATCCCCATGGGGTGAGGCTGGCAATGTGCCAGCACCTCCTGGGGTGGCAGGAAAGTTGCTTCATTCTGGCGGTTGGTATTAGGAAGCTCACTATTGCTGCTGCTGCTAAGTCACTTCAGTCGTGTCCAACTCTGTGCGACCCCATAGACAGCAGCCCACCAGGATCTGCCGTCCCTGGGATTCTCCAGGCAAGAACACTGGAGTGGGTTGCCATTTTCTTCGCCAATGCATGAAAGTGAAAAGTGAAAGTAAAGTCACTGAGTTGTGTCTAACTCTCGACCCCATGGACTGCAGCCCACCAGACTCCTCCGTCCATGGGATTCTCCAGGCAAGAGTACTGGAGTGGGGTGCCATCGCCTTCTCCGAGCTCACTACTGCTACATACGTAATCCTCGTGTAAGCCTAGCCTTGGGACTGTGTTGCTGGTCCAGTGATAAAGAATCTGCCTTCCAATGCAGGGAACATGGGTTTGATCGCAGCTCAGGGAACTAACATCCTACATGCCTCCAGGCAACTAAGCCTGCATGCCACAACCAGAGAAAGAAGCCTGTGGTCTGCAGCAAAGACTCAGAGCAGTCAAAATGGAAAAACAAAACCAAACAAGAACAGAAGCTTACCTAGCCTTTATCAGCAAAAATAAAGGTGGTTTTGTGATCTTCTCTATCTTAGCTCCTAACTGGTGGAGTGCTCATGCAGGTGAAACAGGGGGGTCATTCATAAGCCCCTCAAAGTCCAACAGGAGACAGTTGGAGGCTGCTGTTAAGAGTCTAGAGGGGCAGGTAATCAGGACCACCCTAAGCTGGAGCCACAGAACTGAGAGATTTCAAAGGAGAATGAACATTGTTTGGTGATGCCAGGTAAAAGGAGGGTGGGAAAATGGGAGAGTCAGAAGAGAAGGCTTTCGGGATTTGTCTGGCGGGCCAGTGGTTGGGATTCAGCACTTTCACTGCTGGGCCCCAGGTTTAATCCCTGGTGCCACACAGTGTCACACCTCACATCTCCAAATAGAGAAGAGAAGGCTTTCTAAGGCTTTCGGAGGACGGTCCTAGGTGATGATAACTTAAGAATGCCACAAACACCAATCACCTGATGGGCACTCTGCACACATTCTGCATCTTTCGAATCCTTGCAACACCCCTGTTATCTTTATCCCCATTTTCCGGATGAGAAACTGAGGCCCAGAGAGGAAGCAGCTTGCCCAAGACAGTAGGAGAGGTGAGAATGAAATGATGTTCATCAGATGCTGAGTTTGGGGTACCCTGTTCCAAAGCCTTGCTCGAGGGACCAACATGAGCATAAAGGGCTGGCCCCTGTGGGGGCGCTGGCTCAGGGGACTCACAAAGAATTCTGCCTGCAGCAGGAAGGGGTCCAGGGCCTTCTCGTGAAGCTCTTCGGCCTGGAGCACGCGGGAGGCACTGAGAGGTACTCTCGGGCTGACTCCTCACGGGGGGACATGAGATAGCCGAAGCCCTCCTCGTTGCAGCCTGGCGTGCACATGTCCAGGGTCAGGGAGACATTGGAGCCCCTCCTGGAAGGACCGGGAAGGGGGGCAGTGAGTATCAGGGGCAGAGACGGCCATTAGCTTGGGGCCTTGTAGCAGGAGGATGAGAGAGTGGGAGATGGGATAGGAACCTGATGGGTCCCAGGGAGAGGAGTAGGTGTGACATCACCCCAACACAGACAGCATGAGGCTCAGCCCCAAGGCTTAAGCCTGCCACCTGCTCCTGCCTCATGCAGCAGAGTAGCTAACTGAGTGTGGGCTTGGGCCCCAGTCCCAAAGATTCCATGTGAGGCCCCTCAGTACAGTCCTTCCCTGCACTCTCCTGTGCTCCTGCCAGAGGCAACTCCCAGAGCCAGGGGAAGCTCACCTAGAGGGCACATGCCTGGGGCAGAGAACCAGGGCTCCACGCTCGGTACCCCAGTCCCCAGGGCCGCAGCCTCCAAGGACATCTTATCCAGGAGAGGCTCGGGAAAGACGAGATCCCAGGGGTAGCACAGCAGAGCAAGGATGAGTGGATCGAGCAGACCCTGCTGTGTTCAGAGTCTAGTGGCCCATTACCCTCATTACCTAGAAAGGGAAACTGAAAGCCATAGAGGGGATAAGAATTGCCCAAGCACATACAGTAAGGGGGTGGCAGAGTTGAAACAAAAACCTAGGTTTTCTGACTCCTCCTCCAGTGCTCTTTCCATGACAGCATGTGGACAACACGACCCTGGTGGGATCTAGCTAACCCAGCCAGGCTCTGCAGAGGGTGTTGACGCCTGCCAACATGTGCTGCGTGGAACTCCACGAGACACTATGAAAGCAGGGTTCTGTGGTCGGATGACTTTGAGGAAGCCTACAAACAACTCCTTGACAATCTACAATGACTACAAGCATGTTAAAGGCTCCCAACAAGTCCCACAGTAAAGAAAACTATCCGAGCCCCAAGAGTTGTATGTTGAGTGTGCACACGTGCATGCCTACATGTCTGTGTGCAGCAGCAACGTTTCTTAGTGTTCACTTTGGGGCATTCAGATCTACATGAATCAGACCTCAAGAGCCCATGTCTGCATTGGTGGGGCTATGAGCTCAGCTCTGCCCTGGGCACTGGGAGTCAGACTCAGGCATCTGGCCTTCTGACAGGGAGCTAAGAGCTCCATGTGCCTCTGCCGCACCCACCTCTCCTGCAGACCCATGGCTTTGACAGTCAGGGAGGTGGGGTCAGCCTCCAGCTTGATGTCCATCACGCAGTCAAACACAGGGGTCTCGGGGACGGGGTCCAGATCCAGGAAGTCATCCTCGACTTTCTCCTCCATCCACTCCGAGTAGGTGAAGGAAGGCTGACGGCTTACCGACTGCCGCCTGTCCTCGGGAGGCAGCGGGCTGGGTGGTTCTGGGGGAGTCCTCAGGAGGAACCACACCTAGTTGGGGACATAACTGGCATCATGGACCATGCTGGCAGCAGCCCCCGGATGATGGTGTGCCCAGGGGCTTGAGCTCCCTGCCCCTCCATGTGTCTGGAGCAGGCTTGTTCTCCTGGGAACTGTCTGCAGAGTACCACCGCTCACCTAGACGGGAGGCTACCTAGATGTCCTCCCGGCCCCCTCCTTCCCCAGCCCTCAGGTTCTTATGCTTTGAAGCTTTGTTAGTGGGGTGAAGTGTTCCTACTCCGGTTTTCACACTGTCTCAGCTTCTTTCTCCAGCCAAGAACACTGCAAACCAATTTTGAGAAAGAAGAGGCCTCTCCCCACCCCAGCCTGGGCACATTGGTGGAAGAAGACAGGTGCCCCTCCTCAGCCCTACCCACAACATCTAGTCTGTAGGTCAAAGGAGACAAGGAGGGGACTGGGTCTTGGGGTCACGGGAGGGGAGCAGCGAGGTCGGGTCTGGAGGAGCCTTACCAGGGTGGTGACGAGGATCACACAGAGAGAGACCAGCAGCAGACTGGGGATGTCCCAGGTCCCAGTGCCCAGCCAGGCCTGGGAACATCAGACAAACAGCTCAGGGTGATGCGGGTGGGGGGTAGGGGCGCGTTCTCATCTATTTCAGCACGGGTAAGACTGAGGCTCTGAGAACTTTGTACCTGGTTCTGGGGAGGGGACAGGAAGAAGCTTTTCAGGGTTATCATCTGAACTCAAAGAAGCCCCAGCCAGGGGCTGGTGGGGCTGGAGGCCCCCAAGCGCTCCCTCCTACCCTGGGGCTCCCTGGGGCTCCCTGGAGCTTACTCACCGAGGGTCCCAGCCGCTCCAGGAACGTGAGCGCGGAGGAGACAACGTCTGTGGTGTTCTGTGTCCAGATGGGGCTAAAGCCGCTGAGCCAGAGCATCCCACAGGCGAGCTGGGGTGGCCGGGGCCAGCGCACTGAGTTCGGAGTCTGGCCTCCTTGCCCCCATATCTCCCTGTCTCCCCACCCTCAAGAGTTCACCTGGAGCCTCAACCTACCACCTACCCCGCCCCTGCCCCCACCAAGGTCCGGACTGTGCAACAAAGGCAAGGGCATAGGACTTTGCCTGGAGAAAATCTGACTTAAGGGAGCCTTTGCAGAGCAGAGCCCACCACCCCGCCGGGTATACACATCACAGGGAGAGTCTCCTAGAGGTGCCTGCAGAGACACGAAGTCCTCAGAAGGATGCCTGCAGGACCATGGGGAGCTGGGGACCAGGCCTGCATCCCTGCTTCTGAGCTCAGCGCACGAGGGGCTCAGCCCTCAAGGCTGTGGCTCGGAACTCCAGCCTTCTCCTCACACAAGCCGGAGGGCCGCAGGCACGAGGGATGCCAGGAAGGCCCCTCACTCCGCTGTGTCCCCAGGTGGCCATCTTGGGGAGGAAGTGGAGGCCGTCCCTCAACCCGCCCTGCCTCCAGGCCCGGCGAGGCCTGTGATGTCCTTACCAGGAACTGGGAGGCAGCCAACAGGCACAGGCTGCTTCTGGCAGTGAGGGAGTGGCTCCCGGCGCCTCGAGGTGGCGGCTTCTGCGCGGGCTCCGAGGGCGGTGAAGCTGGTGGGGCGGCGGCATCTCCCTCTGTGAGGCCGCGGGCCTCTCGGCCTGGTCCAGCGCCTCCATCCCTACCGGCTGGGGACCACCTGCGGAAGGTGACACCGTGGCCGGTGAGCCGGGCCCTGCCGACCCCGCGGGCGGCTCTTTCTGGGGTTGCCGTGGCTTCCTCTCAATCCAAGATCAGTCAGCCTGGCTCCACTTCCAGCAGTCACCCTCGACTAGCAAAGCAATATTCACCTACCTTCGTCAGAAAGAGCTAAGTGTGGGTGGACAAATTATTTCTCTTTTATTTCTCCAGTAACAGAGTTAAAATGGCAGGAGGTTTTTCAGGGAGTTAACATCGTGGTGTTTACGCAGCTTCATTCTGTTCCCATTTCTTAAGGAAACAAAAAACAACCACCTCAAACTCAATTAAAAGAGAGAGAAGGAAAAAAAGGCACGGCGAAACCAGGCCATGACCCTGAACAGCTCACCCACGCCTGCCCTCCCGGTGTTTGTCTCTCATGCTCTGTGTCCTGACTTGACAAGGTCACAGCCACATGCCCCTGCCCCACCTTGAGACACCACACTAGGGGAGTGGGGGTGGTCAGGTGCAGCGGAGCAGAAGCTTGGGGTAGCAGAGCTGATGTCAAATGTCTGGGATCCAGTTCTGGGTCTGTCCCTGGTTGTGTGACCCTGGCAGAGTCGCCCCCTCCTCTCTGGACCTCAGTTTCCACACCTCAAAAGCGGGGGCAAAGCTCCTCCCTTGGCTTTCTGTGTTTCAGGGAGCCCTGGCGTTTTTCTCGGGTGACCCAGCTGTGACGGTGCTCTGAGTCCCCATACCCAAGCCTCAGCCATGGAAGCTGTTTGGTGGCATTCCATATAGTGGGTATCCTCTAAGATCATCTCAACACAAGGCGCCACCACTAAACAAGTCTGAAAGGCACTGGGCTAGAGCTGAGGCCCCAGTGGAGTAAGGGATTCCAGCAGCACCACCTTACTGAACTCCCCATCCAAAGTGACACCGTCTAGTCTACTGCCAAGAAGAGAGGACCATGGGACTTCCCTGGCAGTGGTCCAGTTGTTAAGACTGTTTCCAGTGCAGGGGGCGTGGGTTCAATCTCAGGTCAGGGAACTAAGGTCCCACGTGCCATGTGGTGGTGTGGCAAAAAAAAAAAAAGAGAGAGAGAGAGAGGGAGGGAGGGACCAGCAAAACAGATGTGTATGGCTTGACAGTGAGGGGTTGGGACAGTTCACATATTATGTATCTGGGACAATGGACTCCTTTTCTGGATGAGGGACTTGGAATAGTCATAGCCAAGACACCATGTCTGCATGCTCGATTGCTTATGTGACAAATACTTACTGAGCCTCTCCCACTGCCTGGATCAACAGTGTGGAGCAGAGCGCTGGGTCCTGGAGACGCCTGAACTTCTGTGCCACTGTTTCCCTCTCTCCCCAGACCTGGCCCTGTATGGCTCCCCACCTGCTGTGGTCCAGCCACTCTTCTTGGCAGGTCCTCAGGTAAGCCCACCGGCTGTGTTCTGAGTATCCTGTCCTCTCTGCCAGGAACATCCCTCCAACATCCTGCTCCCCTCACCTGCCTCCAAAACACTTTGCCAAGTTAACTCCTACTCATCTTGTAGAACTCCATCATTTGTCTCCTAAAGCAGGTCCTCCCCGTCATACACACCTGGCAACCCACGTCTCTCCTTCATATGGCCAGCAGAAATAATACACTTGGAACATAGCCCTGCTCTGAGTGCTTTGTGCATGTTAATCTGTTCACTCTTCATGGTACCCTATGAAGTTGGCACTCCTGTGATCCTCATTTTACAGAAGAGGAAGATGAGGTGCAGAGAGGCTAATAAGTGGTGGGTTTGAACTAAGCCACCTGGACAAGGATTTGATTTAGGTCATACCTGAATGGTCTAGTGGGTTTCCCTACTTTCTTCAATTTAAGTCATTATTTGGCAATAAGGAGTTCATGGGCTGAGCCACAGTCAGTTCCTGGTCTTGTTTTTGCTGACTGTATAATGTTTCTCCATCTTTGGCTGCAAAGAATATAATCGATTGATTATGGTGTTGACCATCTGGTGATGTCCATGTGTAGCATCTTGTGTTGTTGGAAGAGGGTGTTTGCTATGACCAGTGCGTTCTCTTGGCAAAACTCTGGTGGCCTTTGCTGTGTTTCATTTTGTACTTCAAGGGCAAATATGCCTGTTACTCCAGGTAGCTCTTAAATTCCTACTTTTGCATTCCAGTCCCCTATGATGAAAACGAAATCCTTTTGGGGTGTTAATTCTAGAAGGTCTTGTAGGTCTTCACAGAAATGTTCAAACTTTAGCTTCTTCGGTGTTACTGGTTGGGTATAGACTAGGATTGCTGTGATATTGAATGGTTTGCCTTGGAAATGAACAGAGATCATTCTGTCATTTTTGAGACTGCACCCAAGTACTGCATTTCAGACTCTTTTGTTGACTATGAAGGCTACTCCATTTCTTCTAAGGGATTCTTGCCCACAGTAGTAGATATAATGGTCATCTGAATTAAATTCCCCCATTCCAGTCCATTTTAGTTCACTGATTCCTAAAATGTTGATGTTCACTCTTGCCATCTCCTGTTTGACCACTTCTAATTTACCTTGATTCATGGACCAAACATTCCAGGTTCCTATGCAATACTGTTTTTTACAGCATTGCATTTTACTTCCATCACCAGTCATATCCACAACTGGGCAATGTTTTTGCTTTGGTTCTGTCTCTTCATTCTTTCTGGATTTATTTCTCCACTCTTCTCCAGTAGCATATTGGAGAAGAGCATATCAACCTGGGGAGTTCATCTTCATATATTTTTGTCTTTCCATACTGTTCATGAGGTTCTCAAGGCAAGAATACTGAAGTGGTTCACCATGCCCTTCTCCAGTGCAATAATACATAATGGTTTTTATGTGTTCAAATTTATAATGTTAGTATAGTACCTAGCATAGAACTAAAATAATAGGTTTCTATTATCTATTGATTGTAGTTAAGAAGAATTAGCTACAGTACTTGAACTGTGAACTTCTAGATGTTCAAGTTGGATTTAGAAAAGGCAGGAACCAGAGATTAAATTCTCAACATCTGTTGGACCATCAAAAAAGCAAGAGAATTCCAGAAAAACATCTACTTCTGCTTTATTGATTATGCCAAAGTCTTTGACTGTGTAGATCACAACAAACTGTGGAAAATTCTCCAAGAGATGGCAATACCAAACTACCTTACCTGTCTCCTGAGAAATCTGTATGCAAGTCAAGAAGCAACAGTTAGAACCAGGGAACAACAGACTGGTTCCAAATTGGGAAAGGAGTATGTCAAGGCTGTATATTGTCACCCTGCTTATTTAACTTATATGCAGAGTAAATCATGTGAAATGCCAGGCTGGATAAAGCACAAGCTGGAATCAAGATTGCAGGAAGAAATAACAATAACCTCATATACACAGATGATACCACCCTTATGAAAGAAATCAAAGCAATAAAGAGCCTCTTGATGAAAGTGAAAGAGGAGAGTGAAAAAGCTGGTTTAAAACTCAATAGTCAAAAAACTAAGATCATGGCAACTAGTCCCATCACTTCATGGCAAATAGATGGAGGAAACAATGGAAACAGTGAGATAATTTATTTGGGGGGCTCCAAAATCACTGCAGATGGTGACAGCAGCCATGAAATTAAAAGATGCTTGCTCCTTGGAAGAAAAACTATGACCAATCTAGACAGCATATTAAAACGCAAAGATGTTACTTTGCCAACAAGCGCCCATCTAATCAAGGCTATGGTTTTTCCAGTAGTCATGTATGGATGTGAGAGCTGGACCATAAAAAAATGCTGAGTGCTGAAGAATTGATGCTTTTGAACTGTGGTTGGAGAAGACTCTTGAGAGTCTCTTGGACTGCAAGGAGATCCAACCAGTCCATCCTAAAGGAAATCAGCCCTGAATATTCATTGGAAGGACTGATGCTGAAGCTGAAACTCCAATACTTTGGCCATCTGATGCAAAGAATTGACTCACTGGAAAAGACCCTGCTACTGGGAAAGATTGAAGGTGGGAGGAGAAGGGGATGATAGAGGATAAGATGGTGGATGGCATCACCAACTCAATGGACATGAGTTTGAGAAAGCTCCGGGAGTTGGTGATAGACAGGGACGCCTGGCGTGCTGCAGTCCATGGGGTCGCAGAGTCAGACACAACTGAGTGACTGAACTGAACCTGGACAGGCCCTTGAACTACATTACACTCCCTACAGTGTGTCCAAATTATTTGTTGAATATATCATCTTTCCCAGTTCTCTGTAAGTTCCATGACGGAAAGAGCAGTTATGGTCATCATGATTGTCCACGGCATACAGCATCAGTGCTAGCGTGTAGGTCTACAATAAATATTTCTGTGGTGAGTGAATGAGGATGGACAAGTGATAGACAAGGATGACGATACATTTGAAAAGTTGTGATGGCAACTTCCCTGGTGGTTCAATGGTTGAGAGTCTGTCTTGCAATGCAGGGGCCGTGGGTTCAATGCCTGGAACAGAAACTGAGAGCCCACACGCCTCAAAGCCTGCACGCTGCAACTAGCAAGCCTGTACGCCACAACTGGAGAGCCAAGGCGCAGCAACTAGAACCTGGCACAACCAACCAAACGAATGCCTACATAAATAAATTTAAAGCAAAGCAAAGCTGTGATGATGACAGTAGATCCTATGGATGAAACATCCAACTTGGCACTAAGTGCTCAAGACACATCAGATAATAGTGACCAAACGTAACTCCTGCCTTTAAAGGCTCAAGTCAGCTGGGTAAAACACCCGTGGATCCGTATTTACCATACAGCGCATTAAGTGAAAAAGCTAAGTGCTGGTGGAGCCTAGGGGCCTCTGACTTTGCCCTGGGACGCTACTGTTACTAACCACATGAGCAGACACCTCAGATCCTGGCCAGCGAGGTGAAAAAGGAAAAGCCGCTGTTAAGAGATGGATCACATAGGAAGTCAAAAGTTTCACGACCCATAAGCAGAAGGTCAGTTACTCAAGCCGCAAGCTTTCCACCCACACCCTCAGAAACAGTGGTCGATGCGTGATTGCAAGGTGGGACAGGTACAGCTCAGAGCTACCGGGCTTGACTTGTGACACTCACACTGGACTCTGGGCAATCCGTTCTCCTTCCTGGGTCTCAGTTCCCTTAATTGTAAGAAGAGGGAGAGTTCAGAGCTTCTCAGATGTTTCTCCCATCTTCAGAGCGGAGGGGACATGGGTCTTTGGGGAAAAACTGCAAGTCACATGACCTGGACTTCGCTGCTTTAAAATTCATGGGTGTTCTTTATTCTATTCTGTGACATATCTGCGCTTGTTGTGATCTTAATGTTTTTTTTTCCCCTCCCAAAGCTTGGAATCAAATTTATGCTTCAGGAAAATGTTCTACATTTATCCTGTGGCTTTGCCCTCAGGGGTACATGCACCCCAGTCTGAGAAGCCTGGAACCTGCCTGCAATAAAACATCATCATGCTGTCGTTAAAAATGACTCCGTAGATGAATATTTAATACCAGGGGAAGAAGTTTCAATGGTGTGGAGTAAGAAAGGCAAAGTTACAAAACAGCCTTCTCTGCTTGGCCTCAAAAACTAAGGAAGTATAAACATGCATATAAAAAGGTGGAGAATCCTCGATGAATGAAGAGAGGTTGGGGACTTCCCTGGTGGTTCAGTCGTTGAGAATCTGCCTTCCAATGCAGGGGACGAGGCTTCGATCCCTGGATGGGGAACTAAAATCTCACATGCTCTGGGGAAACTAAGCCTGTGTGTCACAACTAGAGAAGTTCATGCATTGAAGACCCACTGCAGGTAAAATTAAACAACAACAAAAAGATGATGGATTAACTCAAGTGATGCTCAGAGAGCATGGAGCACAGTGGACGCTGGGCACATAGTAAGTGCTCAATGAACCTCATACACGGTACACGGGAAGAACAGAAGTAGGGCAGTAACAATAGTTTTTGGAGGATGGTGAGAATAGAGTGATATTTTTCATTGTTACTTACTTTAAATTTCCTATAATAAGTAAATAGGCACATAGAGAGATAAATATGTATGTATATACATATACATTTATTAATATTTGTAATGAGGAAAAATGTTTTAAAAGGAGGGTACCATTCTGAGTTCAGATATTACAAGGCCTGGTTAGTATTCCTGGGTCCAGGGCCCTGATGCTCACCTGTCACATCTAAATGCAAGTAGGGGGACTGGAGAGATGGAGAGGGAGTGCAAGGCTCTGTGAGACCCACCCAACAGGAGCGCAGCCACTCATAACACTGGGCCCCTGACGATGCTCCATCATCACTTCTGCATATGAAAGATGGCAGGTTAACTGCCTGGCACCTTATGGGGGTGGAAGAAAAACTGTAGGTTTGAAGGGTCCTGTATGTACCTTTCAGAGACAAGGGTGGAGGCTGGTCTTTTTTTTTTAAACTCACAGAGTACCTGGCAGTCCTGGAGTCCAGGTGAATCCAACTGAGCAATGTACCTTTCAGGGCCAGGCTTATTTAAAACTTCCTGGACAGAAATCTAACATGTCTTCACTCAGGAAGATGCCTGCACACACACACAGACACACACACCCTCAGTTCTGTATGTAGTTCTGGAGGGGATCCATGGACCTCAGGTTAAGAACCTCAGATCTCAGGGATGGGGAGCGAAGGTCTGTGATCAGGTGGCAGAAGTTGAGAGGCAGAGAACTGGGCTGATTTTAGTCTCTGCTCATTCATGTGTGAGTTCAACACACGTTGAGCACCAATTATATGCTGTGCCAAGCTCCGGACTAGGTTTTGCGGATACATACAGAGCAGTGAACGGGCTTCCCTGGTGGCTCAGATGGTCAAGAATCTGCCTGCAATGTGTGAGACTTGAGTTTGATCCCTGTGTTGTGAAGATCCCCTGGAGGAGGGCTTGGCCACCCACCCTAGTATTCTTGCCTGGAGAATCCCCATGGACAGAGGTGCCTGGAGGGCTACAGTCCATGGGGCTACAGAGAGTCGGACACAACTGAGCGGCTCAGCACACCACATACAGCAGTGAGCAACACAGTGCCTGCCCACATGAACCACTGAGGTCTTGGGCCACCTTGTTCTTTGGGTTCTGCTCCTAGCGATCACACGACCCTTCTCCTCACTCTGTCCATCCTTCACTCACTGTCCTGCTCTGCAATGACAGCACCAGTTCTCTGGGCAGGCCCCATGCAGCTTCTGGAGCGCCTGTGTGCACGCAGCTCCTTTTGCTTCTCTCGGCAGCCACCCCCCACCCCAGGGTGGGGGGGTAGGCATTAGCATCATCAACCCCGTTCTGTCGGTGAGAGGCGGGTGCTTGTGTCAAGGACTGGCTTTTCAGTAGTTCATGGCGAGGTAGCTCCTCTGTCATGCACGGAGCCCTGACTCAGAGGCAGCTTGCTGACAGCGACGGAACACCCGGCTCCTCACCGGCTTGCCTCCTGCATGGAGTGAAGGGGATTTTTCAGGCATGGAAATCAGGCTGAGTGAGCTGAAGTGGCTTGCCCAAGTACAGGCAGACCCAAGAGGCAAACCCTGGCCTTCCTGATACCCAGTGATCTTTCTGCTTTCCCAAACCGCTTCTTAGGAAAGGGCCACTACGGCAAAGGCAGGGAGATGGTGAGAATCCGGGAGGCAAGGAAGGAGTCCCTGTGTCTGGGGGATCCTTGAATCCTAACCAGCAGCATGGGGGTGGTGGTGCAGCTTTTGTGCCTGATCCTGGCTGATGGCTCCTCAAAGCCTGCATCATATGAAAGGGAGGTGCACAGGAAGGCAGGGGCTCCATACCCTGGGCCAAAGCTCTAGGGGCTCTGGGTAGAGCACGCAGGCAAAGGGCCTTGAGAGTTTAGTTGGCAAGTGGAAACACCGCTTGGCACCCAGGTCCCACCACCAAACTCTGCACCCAGGGTGTGTCCTGGGACTGGCAGCACCTGAGCCCAAGAACCCACAGCTGCTCCTGCTGATGACTCATCCTTGGAGCTGCCAGCTGCCATCCACCAGGACTGGAGCTGGAGGCTGGCTCAGCCTGTTCCTGTTGACATGAGGAGGGAGCTCCTGGCCCATTCAGCTTTTCTTCCCTTCCCAAACGTGGCCAGGAGGGACCTCCCCACCATGCTGACACAGTGACAGGGCTGTGACCAGCAAAAGACCATGCTTAGCCCTGCCAGGGCTTCTAGAACCACTGATGGGAAGAGTCTGAACCGGCAGAACGGGGTTGATGATGCTAATGCCTATCCCCCCACCCTGGGGTGGGGGGTGGCTGCTGAGAGAAGCAAAAGGAGCTGCGTGCACACAGGCGCTCCAGAAGCTGCATGGGGCCTGCCCAGAGAACTGGTGCTGTCATTGCAGAGCAGGACAGTGAGTGAAGGATGGACAGAGTGAGGAGAAGGGTCCGTGTGATCGCTAGGAGCAGAACCCAAAGAACAAGGTGGCCCAAGACCTCAGTGGTTCATGTGGGCAGGCACTGTGTTGCTCACTGCTGTATGTGGTGTGCTGAGCCGCTCAGTTGTGTCCGACTCTCTGTAGCCCCATGGACTGTAGCCCTCCAGGCACCTCTGTCCATGGGGATTCTCCAGGCAAGAATACTAGGGTGGGTGGCCAAGCCCTCCTCCAGGGGATCTTCACAACACAGGGATCAAACTCAAGTCTCACACATTGCAGGCAGATTCTTGACCATCTGAGCCACCAGGGAAGCCCGTTCACTGCTCTGTATGTATCCGCAAAACCTAGTCCGGAGCTTGGCACAGCATATAATTGGTGCTCAACGTGTGTTGAACTCACACATGAATGAGCAGAGACTAAAATCAGCCCAGTTCTCTGGCCCTGAGGGGCATCTGGTCTAGTCCGTTGCTTTCTCAAACAGGGAAACTGAGGCCAAGGGGGAAAGTGGCTTGCTGTACGTCAGCAGCCAGCCACAGGCAGAGCCAGGACCACTGAGGGCTAATGCCTACCGAGTGCTCACCACGTGTGGGCGCTGCTCTAAGTGCTTCATATGTATTAACTCATTTAATCTTCAACAGTCCTAGGAGGTACTGCTCTCACTCCCGTTTTACAGATGAGGAAACTGAGGCACGCAGGTGCTAAGTCACTTGGCCGAGGTCAGCTAATAATGGGCAGAAGCTAAGACCAGAAATGAGGCAGCTTGCAGCCAGAGCCCTACCACCAACCAACCCACCAGATGAGACTGGCTCTGGTGATCTGCTCTCCTTACCTGGGCATTCTTAAGAATGCATGCCTGACCCGCCATGTGTTCACAAGTACGGCCTCATCCCTGTGGGAAATGGTGCTTGGCGCCACAGCCTGTCACTGTGTCTGAAATCCCACCCTCAGACATGGACACCTGTTTATAGGATTGCTGCTCCCACCTCACTGTGGAGAGGAGGGGAGCAGAGGCTAGAGGGGCAGGAGGCTGAGTGTTGTTTGCAGACCCCCGAGGAGGCTGTGCTAGGGGAAGGGGGCCTGTCAAGAGATGAGAATAGGACCAACGTGTGGCTGCTCTTGGGAAGTAGATTTCCAAGTATCTCAGAGACACTATGGGTTCAGTTCTAGGCCACTGCAATAAAGCAAACAGCGCAATAAAGCAAGTCACAGTAATTATTTGGTTTCCCAATGCATACAAAGTTACGTTTATACTCTGCTAAAGTCTATTAAGTGTTCAGTAGCATTATGTCAAAAAAAATGTACAACTTAAAAAAGAATGCTGCTGTAAAAATGGCACTGACAGACTTGCTTAACGCAGGGTTGCCACAAAACTTCAATTTGTGAGAAACGCAGTGTCTGTGAAGCTGGATAAAGCGAAGTGCAGTAAAGGGCAGTATGCCTGTAACAAGAACCAGCTCTCGGGCCTGGCCCCACCCAGTCAGGACTGTAGCCCCCGTAGTCTCTACAAGAGGCTTGTTTCTGGACAGGAAGCTCGTTCTGTGGGGACTTCCAACAAAAGCTCTGGAATCACCTAGACTTAGGTTTGAAGCCCGATGGTGCCACTGATGGAAGCAACTCAATCTCTCCTCTGGACAACAGATCTACTAAGTCTTGCTAGCTGGGGTCTGAGGATGCCATCAGGTAAAAAGAAAATGCCCAGTGCTTTGCCTGGTCCCTGGCACATGGTGAACACTCAGTAAACAGCAGCAGAATTTTGAGAGGAAGGGGAAGATGGGAGGGAAGCAGGAGGGGCAGGCACAAGACTTTCCTTTCATCTGCCAGGGGAGCCCCTCAGGAGGACAGTGGGGGCCCCACACCCTACGTGGGCAGGAGTTTTGAGGCTGCTGGCGGGCACCTGGGGTTGGTGGATAGGGTGGACATAGGCTGGGGGTGGCGGAAGTGGGGAAGCTTTGTCTCTGTCAGTTAATTAAATCTGAAATGCTAACAAGCTTCCAAAACAAAAGCCAACTCAAGTACTCTTTGGATGGCATATAATAAAATGGTTCTATCTGAAATTGCAAACAGCTTTGTTGCTGCAAACAAAGGCTCAGTTCTTTGTGCCTCTCTGAGCGGAGGCCCAGAAGTACAAGGGTGAAAAGGGTCAATGAAACTCTGAGGGTGCAGTGCCTTCCTTCCTAGAGCCCATGGTGAGAACTAAAAGAACAGATGGAGAGGCCCTGGGAGGTGGGACCAGAGGTTCCGAGTGCCTGAGACTAAAGCACCAACATGGAGTGAGGTGGGGACAGACCTGGGAGAGCCTCTTACTCCACGCTCCCACTTCACAGATGAAGAAACTGAGGTCTTGAGAGTAAAAGGCAGAACCAGGATTGGCATGCATGTCTTTAACCTTCTGTTCTGGTTCTCACTCACTGAGCCAGCAAGGGATGTTTCATAGGACCGTCTATGGGTGTCTGATAGTCTGGGGCCTCCCTGCCTGGAAGCAGGAGAGTGGGTCCTGGTAAGTGCCCTCAGAGGTCTTAGAAAGTCCAGGGGATAGGGAGTAAGCAAGGTCGACCCAAGATCCTGCCTCCCCGATCCAGGGACAGATAAGCTGACAAACCCCAGCCCAGCAGAGGCTGCTGCCTTCAGACAGCCCTCGGCAACCAGGGAGGCTCACAACAGTGGCCAAGTGGCGGGGGCGCCTGGGTAGCAGTTCTGGCTCTGCTAACTAGTCACAGTGGGCTCTGTGACCCTGGGCATCTCATGACCTCTGTGGGCCTCAGAGGCCTATTGTAAATTCAGAGTGTGCCTAGAGGTCTCTAAGGGGCCTTCTAGCACTAAGATCCACTGTTTCCTTAAAAAAAAAAAAAAAAAAAGGCCAAACAAATCTGAGCCCTTGCTGTAGTTTTGTTCAATGGCTTCCCCTTGTTCTTGGGATAAGGACCCAAATCCCTGCCATGGCCATCAATAATGGCCCAGCGTGCTCCTGCGTGTCTCCCCATCTCCAGCCACACCACTTCCTCCTGGTTTTCTGTGTTCCAGTTTCTTTCCGATTCTCTGCTGGAACCAATCTGGGAAGTAGAAAACTCTGGAAATGAGTGCTTCTGCTCAAAAAAAAAAAAAAAAAAACCTTACACAGTCCCAGGAATCACATAAGCCGAAGTTCCCTCCTGTGCTACCTGTGGTAGGGTGGGAGGAGGGGGGCATCTACATGCCCATCACTTGGGGGAGCTGGTAGGCCGGGTGCAGATCCAGAGACACATGGGGGAATACACTGCAAGCCTCGGGAGCAAAGGGTCAGAGGACAGATGGCACTGTGGAAGGATCTCAGAAACGGGGCTGCTGACGAGAAGAATGAGACTGAATGCAGCAGACACAAATTTAAAATAGACACACACGCACAAAATATTGCCCCCTGTTCTACAAGAGCACACAGAAACAAACGAACAAAATATACACGACACATTAGAGCACGTTAACTACGAGGAGAAGGGACAGGGGGGTGGGAGACAAAGGAGAAAAATAAATGAATGAAACCAGAGAGGGGCCTGGTGAGGACCCCTGAAGATAACCAGGCCACACACAGGAGAGTTTGCCTGGCAGTATCTAAAATAAATGAATGAAGCCAGAGAGGGGCCTGGTGAGGACCTCTGAAGATAGCCAGGCTGCACAAAGGGGAGTATGCCTGGCAGTCCTCTAAAGCTACCAAGCATCATTATCCTTTCCTCTCCCAGGTCTAGGCAAAACCAGCTGAGCTGGAAGTGGGGCCAAGGCCCAGTGTGGAAAGAATGAACGAAAGCAGAGGACGCTTCAAGCTGGCCATGTCCTGGGACTGGGAGAGTTGTAGAGAGAGGACTCTGCCCGATGCATAGACTTAGAGAAGCAGAGCTGACTGCCAAGGACCCTTGAGTTTCTCTTTGTCTGAAGTGGTTCACCAACATGCTGTAAGTAATTTCATTGGCTTTCTGGAGGGAGATTCCATGCCTTGGTGACTGTCTCCATAGATGTCCCTGCAGGATTAACCAACTCCTGTTAAGATCCTTGGGGTTGGGGCTTCCCTGGTGGTCCAGTGGTACAGAATCCACCTGCCAATGCAGGAGACATGGGTTTGATCCCTGGTTCAGGAAGATCCCATGTGCCACGGAGCAACTAAGCCTGTGCACCACAACTACTGAGCCTGCGCTCTAGAGCCCGGGAGATGCAGCTACTGAGCCCACGTGCCACAGCTACTGAAGCCCGAGGGCCCTAGAGCCTCTGTATCACATCAAGAGAAGCCACTGCAATGAAGCCACAACGAGAGAGTAGCTGCCACTTGCTGCAACTAGAGAAAAGACCACACAGCAATGAAGACCCAACACAGCTAAAAAAAAAGATCCCTGGGGCTGGGTCAGCCCCGCACTGCCAGGCTGAGCATGCTGGCATATGCTCAGTATGCTCGCTTCTGGCCATACTACTCCCCAGGAGACGAGAGGTCCCCTGGGCCCAGGATATGTGCCCAAGCCCCTCTTTTCAGGCCATGCTCTGGCAGTGAGGACTGCAGGACCCTCTGTCCAAATGGTCTGAAGCCTTCAGGAAGGCGGGAACACCCTTCTGAGGGGAGACACGGCCTTCCACAAGGGCATCTTTAGGTCTGAGGGGTGACCGAGGGGCAGCTAGCAGGGTGGAGTGTGGCCCATGCTTGCACGCACAGACGGACGTGCCCCTACGCATGCACACAGGAGCCCTCACCCTGCAGGACTGGGCAGGGGGTGGCGCCCATCTGCCGTCTGACCTTGGTCCCTGCCAGTGTCAGGAACAGGCCTGCCCATGACGCTGCCTGCTGGAGGTGCTGTGAACACCACACGGTGACATCACGCCATCATCAGCACCTATTGTCTTTTTTAAAAATGATTTTATCTTTGTTTATCTTCGCTGCGCTGGGTTTCTGTGGCTGCGTGGGCTTTTCTCTAGCTGTGTTAAGAAGGGACTACCCTCCAGGGGCGGTGTGTGGGCTTCTTACTGCAGTGGCTTCTCTTGTTGTGGAGCACGGGCCCCAGCGTGCTTGGACTCAGTAGCTGCAGCTCCCCAGGTCTAGAGCGCAGGCTTAATGGTCGTGGAGTATGGGCTTAGCTGCTCTGCGGCATGAGGGCTCCTCTGGGATCAGGGATCAGGGATCGAACCTGTGTCTCCTGCATCGGCAGGCAGATCCTTTACCACTGAGCCACCACGGAAGCCAAGGAAGCCCCTACTGTTGTCTTATTCACCTCCTTCCTCTGCTGCACACCCCTGAGGAAGCTGCTGGTCCCAGGCCAGGCCTGCACTGGTGCTGTTTGGCAGGAGCCGAGGCCCCAGCATCAGCAGGCTTGCCTCGTTCCTCGCAAATGTGAACACCTACACACAGAAGGGGGGTTGGGGAGTGTGAGTTTGCATGTATAAATGTGTTTGGGTGACTGTGAGCAAGTAAATGAGCAAGGAAGTGAGCAGGCGAGGGGGAAGTACCAGAGGAGGGTGAGCATGTGGAAGAGAGTGTGTGCACGGTGGAAAAAACCTATGTGTGCATGTGCACACAGGGGAGTGTGAGCACGCCCTTGTCCACCACAGCACCTAGGAACTGCAGGCAGTGAGGGCTGGGGACAGGGTGGAGCAGCAGAGGGAAGGAACAAGCTTGCTTATCTGCACGTGCAGGAGAAGGGGGCGTGGCTTCAGGAAAGAGCCCTAAAGAGGAAACCGTGAAAAGCAAGTGTGTCTGCCTCTAAGCTCATCTCTAGCGGAAAGCGCTGGATGACAGGGCAGTGGAGCTGAGAGGTTTTGGGTGTGCAAAAGGAAGAAGACTCGCAGGTGTGGGAGCTGCATGTCCCCAGGGGACTGAGTGTGGGTATGACGTGCATGTGAATACACGAGCATGAGGCTGTGACAAGTGAGCAAACTGAGCACACGTGCGCCTGCGTGGACCGCCTCCAGGCATGCGAGCGAGCGTGCCTGTCCCGGGGGCAGCTGTGGGCTGCCTGCAGGTGTTGGCGATGCCTGATGATGTTTTCACCCAGAAATCTCAGTCTGGGAGGACTGGATGACCTGCTTGGCGCCAGCTCAGGGCTGGATGACCGCGGCCCCAGGAATGTTGGCCGTGTTGCCCCCGCCTGGCAGTGAGTGTAGGAATGAGTGAGTCACCCAGGCATGGCTGGTCCTCATTCTGCCTTGCCTCTTAGTCTTGCCCAGTGGGGAAGACAGCTGGGAGGGGGAGAGATTACTCAAGGGCTGTATTTTTACACCATCGTTATGCAACTGCTTGCCATGCCCGTGGGCTCATTCTAAAGGCCCAACGTCCCAAGTCTCTGGGCCTGTATATCTCCATCTCCTTTTAGGTCCAAGTGGAGACTTAAGTCAGTGGTTCTGGCTGATGAAAACTGTGGAAGTCTACTCCTTATCAGGTTTCAGGGCTACCCTATTCACAATGCCAAGCCCCATCCCACCCCACCCCCCGAGTCCCAGTCCTTTCCAACTCCTCCTTTCTTGCCTTTAATTTCTCCATTGCACTATGACCATCTGCCCTACTATATATTCTCCTTATTTATTGTTTATCTTTTCCTTAATAGCAATGCCTATGTATTTTTTTTTTTTAACATTTATTTGGTTGTGCCAGGTCTTAGCTGCAGCACAAAGGATCTTCAATTTTTACTGCAGCACGTGCAATCTTTTTTAGTTTCGGCATGTGGGACATAGTTCCCTGACCGGGGATCGAACCCAGACTCCTGCGTTGAGAGCCTGGACTCTTAGCCACTGGATCACCAGGGACGTCCCACAAATGTTTATGCAATAGTCGCTACATTCCAGGCACTGTTTCCAGCTCCATTCATTCATTTCATCCTCCAACAGTTCCACGTGGGAGTGAATGTTATTCTTGCCGTTTTTGTAAAGGGAAGGTACTAAGAGGCTAAGGAGCCTGCCCACATCACCCCAGTGGAGCCACGTTTGGCTTCAGAATGCCTGCTCTTAGCTAGTTCACGATCCTGTCCTGTGAGGGGGGGAAATTTTCTCAAGTCGGCTCACTGTTGAATCTGTAGTACTTACAGAGTGCCTGGCACATGGAGGTGGTCAATGAATGGTGAGTAAACGGATGAAGAGATGAATGAATAAATGCTGCCACGGAGGATGGAAGAGAGAGGCAGTTGCCTTCGAAGAGCTCATGGCCCCATGGAGGAAACAGACAAAAAGTTATTTCAGTATCAATCAAGATGTCTAGAGGGGCACACAACTTGCCTGGCCCCTGGCAGGCAGGCTTCCCAGAGGAAGAGCAAAGATGGAGACAGGCATAGTGACGTCATCCAACTCCTCCTAACGCCTCCCTGGAGACACATGCACCTTAGTTATTTCTGCCTCCGTCCACAAGGTGCCAGGAGAAGATGATGGGGCAGTGGCTCCTGGGCTCCAGAAAGAAACTGCCTGGAATGAAGCCTCCCTCTACCACACACGAGCTAGACGAACCTGGACGGACTCTCTAACTTCTCTGGACCCTGGTCCTTTCTTCTATGAGAAAAGTGAAAGTGTTAGTAGCTCAGTTGTGTCTGACTCTTTGTGACCCCATGGACTGTAGCCCACCAAGCTTCTCTGTCCATGAAATTGTCCAGCCAAGGATAATGGAATGGGTAGCCATTCCCTTTTCCAGGGGATCTTTTGGACCTAGGGATCGAACCCAGGTATCCTGCATTGCAGGCGGATTCTTTATCATCTTAGCCACCAGGAAAGTCCCTTTCTTCTGTGAGATAGGGGATAGCAAATAATATCTGATTTCTTAGGACAATCATTGTATTTCCTAGGGAAATAATACCTAATTTCCCAGGGCAATCATTGTTTCCTAGGGAAACAATGGAAACAGTGACAGACTTTATCTTCTTGGACTCCAAAATCACTGCAGATAGTGACTGTAGCCATGAAATTAAAAGACGCTTGCTCTTTGGAAGAAAGCTATGACCACCTAGAAAGCATATTAAAAAGCAGAGACATTACTTTGCCTACAAAGTCTGTCTAGTCAAAGCTACGGTTTTTCCAGTAGTCATGTATGGATATGAGAGTTGGACTATAAAGAAAGCTGAGTGCCGAAGAACTGATGCTTTTGAACTGTGGTGTTGGAGAAGACTCTTGAGAGTCCCTTGGACTGCAAGGAGACCAAACCAGTCAATCCTCAAGGAAATCAGTCATTGGAAGGACTGATGCTGAAGCTCCAATACTTTGGCCACCTGATGCGAAGAACTGACTCATTTGAAAAGACCCTGATGCTGGGAAAGATTGAGGGCAGGAGGGAAGGGGACGACAGAGGATGAGATGGTTGGATGGCATCACCAACTCGACGGACATGATTCTGAGAAAGCTTCAGGAGTTGGTGATGGACAGGGAAGCCTGGCATGCTGCAGTCCATGGGGTCACAGAGAGTCGAACATGACTGAGCCACTGAACTGAACTGAACTTCCTAGGGCAGCAGAGTGGACTGAGTGAGATATGTTATGATATTATGATTCATAAGAAATTTATAATTGATCATTCAGATGACCAAAATATGTATTTCTCATATATACTTGGCCTTTATCCACAGTTCCTAACTCATATCTTCTAAAACCTTTGGAATTTCTTGAGCTAGAAGAGCAATGGGATAATATTTGGTCACATCTTTAGTTCCTGAAAATGCTTCAGGGAAAGTGCCTTTTGGATCCCACCCAAGGGTGGGGGCTGGTAGCCAGGAGAACCATGTGATTAGAGCACTGGAACTTTCCAGTCCCAGGCCCACCCTCAAGAGAGAGAGGCTGGGGGTGGAATCATTCACCAATGGCCAATGATTTAATCAATCGTGTTTATGTAATACGGCCTCGGGAAACATCCAAAAGGACAGGACCTGGAGAGCTTCCGGGCCAGTGACTACGTGGATGTGGGGAGAGTAGTGCTGGGAGAGGATGGGGCCTCCGAGCAGGGAAACCGACACCCTTCCTGACGCATTGTCTTCGTCTGGGCAGTCATCTTCTGCATCCTTTAATATCCTCTTATAATAAACTGGGGACCTAAGAATGTTTCTCTGAGTTCTGAGAGCCATTCTAGCAAACCTGAGGGATACAGCCAATCACAGGTCAGAAGTACAGGTGACCTTCAGGACTTTTGACTGGCATCCTGAGCTGGACGGGGTTGTTGGAACCTCCAGTTGGTAGCGGGTCACCAAAAAGCACAGATAACAACCTGGGCTTGTGACTGGCATCTGAAGTGGAGGGTGGACTTGTGGGTTCGAGCCCTTTACCTGTGGAATCTGATGCTCTCTCCCAGTAGAGAGTGTTAGGAATGAGCTGACTCCTCTCATACCCTGCTGGTGTCCCCACCCCTTGACATACATGTAAAAGCATTTAGTACAGTGCCTGGCACCAGGAGGGCAATGTGCTGGGCCTGTAGAGGTTATCACTACTCCCCTTCCATTCTCTGCTGGTTGTTGGCTTTTGGGGAGGAATGGGAAAGAGGGTTGGAACACGCCACACTTATTACTGCAGCCTCTCTGCAGTGGCTTCATGCTATTTTCCAGAAGCAGCTCAAAGCAGGGCAAGGACTATGTTTGTTATTCCTAGCACAGTCCACTATATTCCTAGCATAGCATCGGACACACAGTAGGTGCTCAACAAGTATCTGTGGAATGACTGCTCCTGTGATTACATTTATTTCATCCTGGTGAGGATTAATGTACATATTGTTGTCTTCATTCACAAAGGACTAGAGGACCAGCAAGGTTAAGTGGCTTGTCCATAAACACACAGCTTGTATACACAACAGCCGGATTCTAAGGCCAGACCCGGTGTTCTTTCCTCTACACTATGCTACTCTGGATTCCTATACACTATGTCCTATTTTCTGTAGATTTTTTTCTAGCCAGCGGGGCCATCCCTGTTTGTAGAATCATCTCTGAATTCTATGACTCATACCTGAATCACAGAACTGTTTAATAGTTGAAAGGACTGTGATATCATCTCGACCTCCCACCCTTTGCGGAATTTCCAATGTCTATCTAGACAATACTTGAATGCCTCGAGTGATGGAACACTCATTTTGTCTTGAATTATCAAGTTCCGGGACCAGATTTCTTTTAGAGTCAAAAAGAAAGTTCTGTATCCTGTGGGCCAACAAGGTCTCTTTTTTAAATTTCTATGTATTGGATTTACGCCCTCTTTCTGAGACATACAGAATGGATATGCTGTCCCCTTCACAAGACAGCCTTTCAGATGTTTGTAGACAGCTCTCATAGCCCTTTCGAGAATTCTTCCCCTCAAGATAGCTGTTTTGGGTTCCCACAAGGATTCTGGTGCGATGGCATCCATCCTAGCCTATCTTAACAGGCCATCAAAAGTGTTTTGAGCAATGGCACCCCCTACTGGAAAAGGTATGAATTACATCAAAGGGCCAAATGCTCATTAGGAGGCTGGAGGAGCTTCATCAGTTGCTGGGGCACCGGCTCCTTGTGTGAATAAAACAACTGCTTAAACAGTCATCGCTATTCTCTCAGCATTGAAACATGTATATTATCACATATGAAACAGATCGCCAGTCCAGGTTCGATGCATGAGACAGGGTGCTCAGGGCTGGTGCACTAGGATGACCCAGAGGGATGGGATGGGAGGGAGGAGGGAGTGGGGTTCAGGATGGGCAACACATGTAAACCCATGGCTGATTCATATCAGTGTCTGGCAAAAACCACTACAATATTGTAAAGTAATTAGCCTCTAACTAAAATAAAAAAAAAAGTCATCGCTTTAGAGTCACTAATCTAGTTATTTTCTGTGTCTTTCTTAAAGAGGATTGCTGAAGACTCGATACGCTAAGTTTCCTTGCCAATCATGAGGTTTCGGACAGGCTAGGTCTGAGTGCTGAAGAACTGATGCTTCTGAACTGTGGTGTTGGAGAAGACTCTTGAGAGTCCCTTGGACTGCAAGGAGATCCAACCAGTCCATCCTAATGGAGATCAGTCTTGGGTGTTCTTTGGGAGGATTAATGCTAAAGCTGAAACTCTACTACTTTGCCACCTGATACGAAGAACCGACTCACTAGAAAAGACCCTGACGCTGGGAAAGATTGAAGGCGGGAGGAGAAGTGGATGACAGGGGATGAGATGGTTGGGTGACTTGATGGACATGAGTTTGAGTAAACTCCGGGAGTTGGTGATGGACAGGGAGGCCTGGTGTGCTGCAGTCCATGGGGTCAAAGAGTTGGACACGACTGAGCTGAACTGAACAGGTCTGAGACTTCAAAATTAGAATTTAAAAGCTGTTGATTTTTCCTTAACAAAGAGATCTGGCAAGGGAGGGGCTTCCCTGGTGTCTCAGGTGGTAAATAATTCACCTACAATGCAGGAAACCTGGGTTCGATCTGTGGTTGGGAAGGTCTGCTGAAGGAGGAAATGGCAATCCACTCCAGTACTCTTGCCTGGAAAAATGCCATGGGCAGAGGAGCCTGGTGGGCTAGTCCGTGGGGTTGCAAAGAGTCGGACATGACTGAGTAATTAACACTAACACTTTTGGAAAAGGGGATATGAAAATGTATGCAGTGTGATAGGATTATGGTGATTTTTCTTTTTTTTTTTAACTTGTCTTTATTTTCTAATATTTCTACAATGGATATTTGTTATTAGGATGGAAAAATCAATAAAAACTTTCATAAAAGGTAAAAGCACACAAAAAACTCCCCCCACCCTCCTTCCTTCCTTCCTTCCAAGGCTGTTTATCATGACTTGGTATCTGATCTCTAACTGGGATGAGCTGCCACCTCATGGGCGGGAGTGCCTTGGTAATGTCTCTGTGGTGACAGCAATGGCCACAGTTCACGCTCCGCCCAAGAGCAGTCAATGGGACTCAGGCACTATAACTGGACATTCACAGCCAGGCTTCTCCCCAGCCCTGTCAAGGAGTTTCTCCACATTGTCCCCCCTACCCTTGATTCATGCCACAGTGAGGCTGTGTTTCCTCATCTTACCTTTCGAGGTCTGCCCAGTACACCACTGGCCAGGAGTCATGTCCCAGTCAAGTCTGGACTCCCTAGCTCTCACCCACCTCTCCACCCTCCCCACACACCTTCAGCTGCCTGGTCTTCCCTCCAGCTGAGCCTAGAGCAGCTCCAAACAGTATCAGAAAGACATCAGGGATTTGCAAAACAAATCTTCACTGAAACAAAGACCTAGGGACCAGCCGAGTCACTCTTGTCGAGCTGATTCACAGCCACCCAGGTTCTCCTCCAGCCCCAGGGTCCTTGGGGGCTCTCTGCCTCCATTCAGAGCTCTGGGAGCACCTGGGTGCTGGGAAGACTCACCGGGCAGCCTCTCGCTGCAGCACATGTCCAGGGCCCCTCCCTCGGAGTCATCAGCAGTGTGGTTCTCTCTCTCACTCCTGCAGCAGGATGAAAAATGGGAGGTGAGGCTGTTGATGAGTGGGGATCAAGACAAAACCCTGAGCAAAGAGAAAAAGCCTTCCTTTCTTGCACCGGGTCCTTTGGAATAACCCTGTCCCGTTAGGGGGACCTGAGGAAAAGACCAACCTATGGAGGGGTCAAGCTGGAGAGGCAGGGGCAGAGTTTTGCAGGTGTCTTCCATGTGGAATAACCAGTAGCAGCATCAATAAAACCACCATCAGCACCATATCTCCACCATAGAAGGAGGGCTTACTTCATGCAAAGCACTTGACAAACTTTATCACAGAGTCTTCATCGGGACCCCATGAATTAGGGATCATTCCATTTGGCTCAGAGAAATTAAGTAACCTGCCTCAGGTCACACAGCACCTTCGGGTAGAGCGGGGTATGAAATTATACTCTAGGACTCCAGGCTCACATTTGCACTGCTGTGCCATTCTGCCTCCGAGTTTCTGTGGGTTTGAACCATGAGTGGTCAAGATGGATCTGGGTGACGCCCAGTCTGTGTCCAGCAGCCCTCTCCCCAGCGTCCTGCACATTTCCTGTGGCTCAGGCAGTACAAAGTGGTATGCAAAACTCTTCTCTAGAAGTAGCTAGAAAAAGTAGCTGTCAATGTATTTGCATATTCTAAATGTTCTATTTCCTTCTGAAATCAGAAAACTTCTTTATCAGGGTACCTTTCAGGACCAGGCTGGGGTCTAGAGTTTCTCCTTTACCCAATAAGCTGGAAAAAGTTTGCTGGAGATTAGCCAGACCCCAGGGAGTTTCTGTGGCCTTCCCTGGTGACTCAGACGGTAAAAAGATACCATCTGGGTATCTTCTGGGTTAAGAAGACGCCCCAGAGAAGGGAATGGCGACCCACTCTAGTATGCTTGCCTGGAGAATCCCATGGTGAGAGTTACCTGGCAGGCTATAGTTCATGGAGTTGCAGAGAGCTGGACATGACTTTTTCCCTTTTCTCTTTTATTTTTCAGGAAGTTTGTGTGGTCTAACATATCCTGAGGCGACTGCTCTGCTCTCAGGGCTTCCCCTGCTTTGGGAAGGGCCTGCTGCACAGCGTGGGCTCCAGGGGCTCTGCCTGCCCTTTGTGTCCAACCCCCAGCAGTAGTTGACTGATCTGCGGCTGGACAAGCCCACCAGCCTGGGACAATCAGAACCTCTCGGCTGCACTTTTCAAATGTATTCTGGGGGCTGAACCAGGGTAGCCACAGTGCCCTGGAGAGAAGGTCCAGAAACAGCTGTTGCGAGGGCCTCGGAGCTGTTCCATTCCAGCCCCTTGTGAGCCTTTGTGGACAACATGCCTGTTAAGACCATCAGATGCCCCAGGATCCCTCCAGTTGCTGTTGTTCAGTCGCTCAGTCGTGTCTGACTCTTTGTGACTCCATGGACTGTAGCACGCCAGGCTTCCCTGTCCTTTACCACCTCCCGGAGCTTGCTCAAACTCATGTCCTTTGAGTCGGTGATGCCATCCAACCAACTCATCCTCTGCTGCCCCCTTCTCCTCCTGCCTTCTATCTTCCCAGCATCAGGGTCTTTCCCAGTAAGTCAGCTCTTTTCATCAGGTGGCCGAAAGTATTGGAGCTTCAGCTTCAGCATCAGTCCTTCCAATGAATATTCAGGGCTGATTTCCCTTAGGATTGACTGGCTGGATCTCCTCGCAGTCCAAGGGACTCTCAAGAGTCTCTCCAGCACCAGTTTGAAAACATCAATTCTTCAGCCCTCGGCTTTCTTTCTGGTTCAGCTCTCACATCCATACATGACCACTGGAAAAACCATAGCTTTGACTAGGCGGACCTTTGTTGGCAAAGTAATGTCTCTGCTTTTTAATATGCTGTCTAGGTTTGTCATAGCTATTCTGTTAAGAATAGCTAAAAGACGCTCTGCTAAGGAGCGTCTTTTAATTTCATGGCTGCAGTTAACTATCTATAGTGATTTTGATTCTTCCAATAAATTCCAATATTTTCGCTTAAGATGGTGGGATTTGATTTCTGAAACTGGCAGCCAGAAGAAACTTTAATCTACCCTTGCTAGCATAGCACTTCCAAGAAGTTCAAGAGGTCAGCTGCCTCTCCACCCACTAGCCCTGCAATCCTGCTTCTTGGACTGGTCCTGAGGACGATTCCAGGCCCAACTGCAACCCTGAAACAGTGAAGGGCACAGAAGTCGGGGTAAGGATGCCCCTTTTGATTCTGACATTTTCTGCTCTCAACTGGCAACTGTTTTACTCTTTCCTCACTCCAGTTGGCACGATCTCTGAGAATCCCAAACCCCAGGGCCCAGCTCTCCTACAGAGAGACCAGTGGTATCTTCAAGGCCCTTTAAATGTCTCTGGAGTCTCTCCACTTTTCCCCCCTCTCTGCCACCTACATCTCGGTCCAGGGCAGCATCTCTTGCCTAGATTCCTGAGGCGGTCTTTTAACTGGTCTCTGGCATCCACTCAGGCTGGCCTCCGAAACATTCTCCGTATGGTTCTAATATATATGGCTCTATAGGTTGTGCAGTTTACAATCTGCACGACTGGACTGGGCAGGCCTGAGCTAGAATCAACTCTTTCACACTTACCATATAACTTGCTTCTTTTAAAAAATACTTGAATGGCATCCTATTACACTCAAAACAAAGACTATAATCCTTAGATGTGGTTTACCAGATCTTGAACGTTCTGCCCTCCATTCATCCCTCCAGCCTTATTTCATGCCCCTTTCTTTTTAATCTCTGCACTCTCGCTACATCAGGGCAGGCTTTTTTCCACACAGTGCCTTTGCACATGCTTTTCTCCCTGCCTGGAGAGCTCTCCACCCCCTGCCCCCCAAGGTCTACTTCCCATTAGTTTTTACCCGTAGCCTTTGACAAAGTTTGAAATTTCACTTTACCTTATGCCATTATTTGACTAACATTGGATTATAGGTGACATGAGGGCAGGGACCACCATTTGGGTTTCATTTATCACTGAAGCTTCAAAGTCTTGCTTGGTGCCTGCTTCATAGTGGGTGTTCAATACATAAACACTCGGTGAATAAGTGAACATTGCCCTGACCTTCTTGAAAAAAAACCTCAGGCCCCTCAAACATGGCCATTATCTGAGCTGCCTTTGTGAAGGCAGATCTTCGTGAAGGCACTTGGAACCCTTCTCCCCTGCTGCAGTCCACAGCAGACCACTATCACGGAGCTGGAAGCCCTTTCATTTAGCAGAGGAGGAAACGGAGGCACAGAAGGGAGGTCTGCCTGGCCCCAGGTTATATGCCGAGCAGGTAGCCAGTGGGTGGGGATGGAGAACACCTGCCCCCTACCTCCTGACCCAGGGCTTTTGCTTTCTTTACCTTGAAGAGAGCCCTGGCTAGAGGGTAGCCCCAAAGGTCTGACCCTTGGCTCAGTGCAAAAAGGTAACCCAGGTACATCCAGATACCTCTGCAATAGGACCCACGAATGACTCACAGCTGCTTTCACACCTCAAGCCTCCCAGGCCCCAAGTCGTGTTCAGAATAGCTCAGCCCTGCATGTGTGCAGCGGACTCTATAAATAAGCTTCCTAGAAAATGACTAATTTCATCATCAGGAAAGCAGAAAGAGTAGCACCTCTCATCTGGAGAGGACAATGAAGCAAGAGCCTGCTCTGGGCCCTGCAGTCGAAGGACTCTAGGCAATCTCGCCAAAACCTACATGTCGAGGCTGTTCAGAGGGAGGGTTTGAATTAGATTTCCAAAGGGAAGAGCTCGTGCATTCAGGCTACTCGAGAAGCCCAGTCTCTGGGCACTGTCCTCCTTCCTCCCAGCCAAGAGCAGAAATAGCTGCTTGCTGTGGATTACTGCAGGCTCCTTCTCTCCCCTTATCCACTTCAACCAGCCGGGGACAGAGGAGGAGAAAACTGGCCTGTGACCACAGGCAGCCGCTTGCTGGACTGGCCCTTCACTGCTACTCTTAGAAACCAGAGAACCCCCGAGATAAATGGACTAGGAGATCACCCAGCCTGTCCCTCCTTCACCAATGGAGAATGTCTGGGAGGGGAAAGAGCCTTTCCAAAGCCACTGCCCCATTCACCGAGCGCTCACTAAGCAGCCTTGGGGAGCAAGGCAGCAGAACTACGAACACAGTGATGAATATCCCAGGTCCTTCCCCCCGCAACCCCCAGTCTTCTGGGGAGACACACAGGCAAACACGATTGCTCTCACACCAGCTTTAATAGGCTGCATGCACATGATACCTTGGGGGAGCTCAGCTTGTGGTGAGGGGGTGGAGGGGATGGCAAGGGGAAGATAGGAGCCGGTTCTTAAAGGACGTTTCTAGGTGGATGAGGGGTCATAAGGAAAAGAACTTCTTTCATGGTGCAAACAGAAACAGGAGAGCATCCCGGAGGCTCGAGATGGATAGAGTATTTGGCATTAACTGGAAGTAGTTGGTCAACAGGCTGGGGAAGTGATGTAGGCCAGGACACAGCAGAGGCACCTGAGCAGAAATCCTGCCACCCGGGTGAGGCTTCCTTTGAAACAAAAGGTGCCACGGGCTCCCCCGTCCCTGGGCTGAGGAGGTGTGTTGTAGGAAGTGTGATTAGTGGCATAGGTTTGAGGAACAGACATTAGAGCCAGTTGGTGGTTACCTGATCTGGTCCCAAACTACATTTGGGGTAAAATTCACATAACATAAAATTCACCATTTAAACCATTTTAAATCATGAGAAATGCTGGGCTGGAGGAAGCACAAGCTGGAATAAAGATTGCCAGGAGAAATATCAATAACCTCATATATGCAGATGCACTACCTTTATGGCAGAAAGTGAAGAAGAACTAAAGAGCCTCTTGATGAAAGTGAAAGAGGAGAGTGAAAAAGTTGGCTTAAAGCTCAACATTTGGAAAACTAAGATCATGGCATCCAGTCCCATCACTTCATGGCAAATAGATGGGGAAACAGTGTCAGACTATTTTTCTGGGCTCCAAGATTGCTGCAGATGGTGATTGCAGCCATGAAATTAAAAGACGCTTACTCCTTGGAAGGAAAGTTATGACCAGCCTAGACAGCATATTAAAAAGCAGAGACATTACTTTGTCAACAAGGTCCATCTAGTCAAGGCTATGGTTTTTCCAGTGGTCATGTATGGATGTGAGAGTTGGACTGTGAAGAAAGCTGAGCACCAAAGAATCGATGCTTTTGAACTGTGATGTTGGAGAAGACTCTTGAGAGTCCCTTGGACCGCAAGGAGATTCAACCAGTCCATCCTAAAGGAGATCAGTCCTGGGTGTTCATTGGAAGGACTGATGTTGAAGCTGAAACTCCAATTATTTTGGCCACCTGATGCAAAGAGTTGACTCATTGGAAAAGCCCATGATGCTGGGAAAGATTGAGGGTGGGAGAAGGGGACAACAGAGGATGAGATGGTTGGATGGCATCACCGACTCAATGGACATGGGTTTGGGTAGACTCCAGGAGTTGGTGATGGACAGGGAGGCCTGGCGTGCTACAGTTCATGGGATCGCAAAGAGTCGGATACGACTGAGCGACTGAACTGAACTGAAAACATACGGTTCCAGGGTACTTATTACATCCATAATGTTGTGAAACCACCACCATCATCTAGCTCCAGAAAAGTTTCATCACCCCCGAAAGAAAAGCCTGTACCCTTTAAGGAGTCCCTCCCATCCTCCCCTCCCTCAGCCTCTGGCAACCACTAATCCTCTTCCTGTCTCGCACAGATTTGCCTGTTTTGTGTATTTCAACTAAATGGAATCTTACAATATTGTAGCCTTTTGTGTCTGAATCCTTTCACTCAGCAAAACATTTCTAGGTTCATCCCTGCTGTAGCCTGTGTCAGTACTTAATTTCTTTTAACGGCTGGATAATATCCGACTCCACGGGCAAACTACATCTCACCCATCCATCATCTGATGGACTTCTGGATTGCTTCCACCTTTTGGATGTTGTGAATAGTGTGCTGTTATGATCCAAACTTAACCTTTTAAACTCCGCTCCCCACTTGCTTATGACTTTGGGCAATCCTCTTTCACTCTGGACCCCTGAGGCTTCATCTATAAAATAAGGTGGTTTAGACCCTAGACTCATGGAACCTTAAATGTCATCGGTGTCATTCGTCCATTCATGTTTGAAGGTACTGGTGCATCTGGCAGGGTGCTGGAGACTCAGCCTGGACCAGCCCACCTTGTCTTCCAGGAGCTGATGGGGGAGACAGATCAGCTGACATGGGGGACTGTGTGAAGAGTGCTAACAGAGGCCTGCCTGGGAGGGACTGGGGGCACATCACCTTTGCTTGGAGGGTGGGATGGTGGATGCGTGGGTGCTCTTAGGAGACATCCTGGAGTGGATGTCAGCTTCGCCCAGGATGCATGCAGAGAAGTAGCTGACGGGTTTGGGGAGGGAGGCAGAGGAGTCTGCACTCTCCTCCCAGGTGGGTGAGGAGGAGCTGGGATGCTGAAGCCAGCTTCTCTGGGTGGGAGGCTGAGCCCCTAGGAACCTCCTGACCCAACCCCAGGCAGATATGCCCCCTACCTTGGGTTCCCTGCTCCTGGGGCTCCCAGGGCTTGCTAGAGCAGGGGTCTCCAACATTTGGGATCTAATGCCTGATGATCTGAGGTGAAGCGGATGTAATAAAGAATACACAGAAATAAAGAATAAATAGAAATAAAGTGCACAATAAACGTGATGTGCTTGAATCATCCCAACACCATCCCCGACCCCCATCTGTGGAGAAATTGTCTTCCAGGAAACTGGTCCTTGGTGCCAAGAAGGTTGGGGACAATGGCTCTAGGCTCTAGACACCCCAAAGTGTCCATACGGAGTCTCCACCACTCCCAAAGCTTGAATCCCACTACACGGCCATGTCCTCAGGACCAGACCTGCCCACTCCGACTTCCAGGCCTCTGTTCATGCTGTTACCTTATCCTGATGTTTCTTTTCCCTCTCTTGTCAAATTTTACTAATTCTCCCCATCACCTCTTTCATGAAGTACCTCCTGATCTCCGGGGAAGAATTAAGCTCTCCTGTCTCCGCTCCCAGCCCACACTGGCTCTTACTCCTCTCTGCCTCTAACTTTGTTCTGCTGCTATAGTTAGCTGTTTGTGCACCTGCCTCCCTGAGCAGTGACTTGAGAGCACACTCACCCCATCAGCCACCCTTGCATCCCAGGTGCTCAGGGCCCAAGTCTGTTGATGTACATGTTAAAGGTCAGATGGAAGGCAGTGGCGGGGTCTTAGGGGTAGTGGTTTTGAGGGTTCTGGGTGGGCAGAACCTGGCCAGGAGCTTCCCATGGAGAAGACGGACCATGGCAAGAAAGGGACCCAGAATGCCAGGGACCCAGGTTCTCATCAGCACTTCAGTGTGCAGGGGCAGAGGACATGCTTGCTTCATGGAGAACCAGGCTGACTGCCTCCTGCAAATGAACCACGTGCTTTAGAGCCGGCAGGGGGAGCGACCTCGCCCTCCTTCCCAGGCTGGTGGCAGGGAAGCACATAGGTGCTCAGTCACCTCCTCATCACCATCTGCAGCCAGGGCAGAAAGTTTTCTCTGGACAAAGCACATGAGATGTGAATAGAGGAGAGAGGCCAGCTTTAGGTTACCCCCAAAGGGAAACCAAGGCAACAGAGATTCAGCACTTGCCTCACGTCACAAAGGGTGTGAACAATTGTTTTCAGGCACTTAAAAATCCCGATTCCCTTTCGGGAGTTGCCTCTCTTCCTCAGGAGCTCTGCTGGTCCCCTGCCGCAGGGAGGACCCAAGACCAGAGGTCAGTCACCTGTCATCCTGTGTCACACCCCAAAGCTTTCTAACAAGCAGCTTTCCTGCGTATGTTTGTCAGTTTCTGTTGCTGGCACCACAGTGTTCGGACTGACGCGTGCAGCTAACTCGTGGAACAGGCAGGTTCTGAGCCCAGGACTCCCCATGCTTAGTTCCCTGCTATTTCCACCCTGCCAGCTGCCTACCCTCCCTGCCCAGCTGTCCACTGTCCAGCCATCTGTCCCCACGTCTGAGCAGACTGCAAACTCAGAGCGCTCTGGATCCCAAACACAGGGTCTGTGAGTCCTCTGCTTGGGATGTGCCCTGATGAATGATGATGCCTTCTCCACCTTGCTCTGCTGGTGGGAGAGAGCGGCGTGAGCGTGGCAGACAGCCAAGGGGAGGGGAGACGAAGCGGTGCTGGAGGGGCCCAGGCCACAAAGGGGTGGGGCTGGGCAAGATGGAAGGAGTTTTCCATCCTTCACGTGAGTCTGATTCAGGGTCTGGAACACTCATGCGTTTGACCAGTGATGACCAAACACTGCTGCTGCTGCTAAGTCGCTTCAGTCGTGTCTGACTCTGTACAACCCCATAGACGGCAGCCCACCAGGCTCCTCTGTCCCTGGGATTTTCCAGGCAAGAGTACTGGAGTGGGGTGCCATTGCCTTCTCCGTGACCAAACACTAGTGCTTACCAAACACCTACTATGTGCGGGCCACAGGGGGAGGCCCTGGGGATACAGCAAAGTGCAGGCTCTCAGAGCACAGAGGGGGTGTACAGGGAAGCAAAAGGCAAGGGAACACAGGTGGCCTGTTTGATGGGAGAAGTGCAGGGTGTGGGGGCTGCTGGTGAGGCCCCGAGACAGGCAGGAGAGTCAGGGAAGGTTCCCAGGAAGGAACCGATAAGGGGACATGAAAGAGAGGAGGGGGTCAGGACTTGTGGAGTGACAGAGGAGCAGCTGGGGTGTTCCAGGCAGAAGGAAGGCCTGTGAAGGGGCCTGGAGTTGAGAGGAAGCGGGGCACGCTCAAACGACTGGAAAGAAATTCAGTCTGACAAGGGCACGTGGGAAGGGAGTGCGGACAGGGACATCTTTCGAGGTGCTCATTTGTCACGATCTTCTTTGTATTTTCCTCCTCCCTCCCCTTCTTTCCAGAGACATAGGCAGACCTTAATCTTCCCAACAGCCCGAGGAGGAACATACGACCACTACCTTGTAGTTTCTAGATGAGGAAATGGAGACTCAGAGGAGTCCAGTGACCTGCCCGAGGGCACACAGCTAGTAGTAATAGGCCTGCCTCTTGCTGCCCATAGTCCTCAGCTCTCTTCTCTTCTGGCTTTCGGTCTTCGTTGAAAACAACACTCTGAAAATAGGAAGAGAGTGAACATGAATGAAACGGCAGTTACCTTGCACATGTTCTTTGAAACAATCCTCACCTAGGTCTTTGGGGGCAGCACGCCCATTTTACAGATGAAGAAACTGAGGCTCAGGTGCTGAAGTGACTCGGCTAGATTCATACAGCAGGTGACTTAGTGAAGGAGCCGGAGGGGGAGAATCCTGTCCCCAGGGATCCGAAGGAGTTCACAGCTGCAGGGCCGTTACCTTGTATGTCCTCCCCAGGAACAGAAGGAAGCCCTGCCCTGGACCCTGGCCTCAGGTTGCTCCACCTGAAGCAGCAGCCCAGAGAGCCCGCCTTGGGAGACTGGCTGGAGTGGAGTGTGTGCGTGATAGCAGCAGCCGTGCTACTATGAGCTACACATGGGCTCCACGGCCAAGGGCACAGCAGCCCTGGGCTCTAGTCCAGCGTGCGACCCTGGGCTAGTCATTTCATCTAACCCGAGTCACAGCATCCACAAATGAAAATTTTTTAAAAAATGAATTTAATGACATTTAAGGGCCTTTCCTTAAGGTCTCAAGTTTTGATGCTGGGGTATCAAGGTTTGATGAGGCAGGGCTGGTGGAGCAGGGAACCAGCAGAGGGCGCTCCCAGCGGCAGGGAAACAGGCTTTGGTCCATGGGTGCGGCTGGGGGAGGGCGG
>SJXQ01001641.1:123285-135995 GCA_006408695.1 Aepyceros melampus | reverse complement strand
GAGTGGAGGGTAGAGGGTGGGGCAAGGGGAGCTTTCCCACCCCAGTCAGTGACTGACACAGGCCCCGCTCCCGTGGGTGGGTCAGTATCCACTGCGGACAGGTGTATCTGTGTGGTGGACAGGAGACCAGAAGATGTTCAATAGCAGAGTGGGAGTTCAGGGCTGAAAGGTCATCTGGTTTCCTCCTCTGCCCTCCCAGACTCTGAAAACGGCCCCCTTCGGCCCTCTCTTTCTCCACCCAAAGTATACAGTTTAACTTACAAGGAGGAAACAGTTATAAATGTGAAGGCGTGATCACATCTCTTGCGAGGGGAGTGTTTTTGTTTCCATTCTGTTAGATGTTCGCTCCTACCCAGGATGCCTTGGAATGCACTTCGCCCTTCAGGGAAAAGCCCCCGTTTCCCTTCTCTGCTTGAAAAACTCTTTAAGACCCTTTCAAGACCCTGTTCAAATGTGGCCTCAGCAGTACTTTCCCTGACTCCCTTAGAAAGAACTGGGTGCCCCCTCGGTTCTCACGCTCTATTCAGCGATTATTTTTTAATTATTATTATTTTTCTTGGCCATGCCACGTGGCATGCAGGATCTTAGTTCTCCCGCCAGAGGCTGAACCCGTGTCCCCTTCAATGAAGGAATCTTAACCGCTAGACCACCAGGGAAGTCCCTCGGTGAGTGTCTCCTGATGCCTGTATCCCCTCCCCACACGGAGCTACCCAAACACAAACCTGTGGACAGTAATCACGGCAGCTTCCTTCTGTGGAGTGCTTAGGGAGAGCTGGATCTCTGCCAATACTGTACATGTATTACATCACTCATCTCTCACCGCAGCCCTACGAGCTAAACACAGTTGTCAGCCCCCTCCTACACACGTGGAGATGAGGACTTGGGGAGACTGAGTCACTTGCTCAAGGTCATCCAGCTGGTAAGTGGCAGAAGCAGGCTTCAAACTCAGTTTGCCTCCACCCCAGACCCAGGCTTTATTGAAACCACCAGGGGCATGGCCTCTGATGTGGATGTTCCTATTTCTCACTTAATACTCTGTCTGGCACCAGGAAGATACTCAAGATCTAGTCTTGAAAAAATAAATGAAAATAGGGCGAGGGTTTGAGTGTGTATAAATGGCTCATCAAAAACACCACAAAGCACAGGCTTTGGGATTGGGCGGCAAAGTCTGAGTCAATGCTCCCTCATTGACTGGCTGATCTTAGATAAGACGCTTGACTTCTCCACAGCTTAGTCTCCTGATCTGTGAAATAGGGAAAGCAGTGTCTACACTTCAGAGGGCCTCAGGGAGATTGAATGAATGCTGATCCTTACGTGAAGTTTTTACATGAGATGCATGTAAAATGCTTAGACAGGGTCCAGTAAGCTCTTCAAAAGGCTGTCATCATCTAGCGTGCCAGGTGTTGCCTGCTTTTCAGTTAATACAAGCCTTCTCACCCATAGGTGAGGTTCTTGGAGGCTCTGGAATGAGCCTGAAGTGAAGGGAAAGTCACTCAGTCATGTCCGACTCTTTGTGACTCCATGGACTGTAGCCTGCCAGGCTCCTCTGTCCATGGATTCTCCAGGCAAGAATATTAGAGTGGGTAGCTGTTCCCTTCTCCACAGAATCTTCCCAACCCAGGGACTGAACCCAGGTCTCCTGTATTGCAGGTGGATTCTTTACCCTCTGAGCCTAGTGGTATGCTAACAAACTGGTTCTCAGAAAAAAAAAAAAATTCTAAAAGCTATAATTTGTGGCATTTGCCAATTTCCCTGGTGTAAATGCTCCCACCATGGCTGAGGTCAAGCTATGAATGTGAGAGGCCATGCTGCCAGTCTTGGAAGAGATCAGAAGTTTGACTCAAACTCTTGGTGCCTCAGTTTTCTCATCTGTAAAATGGACCAGCAGCACAGAATGCACTACATAAGTGCTGTTGTTGCTGTTTAGTCACTAAGTTGTGTCCACCCCTTTTGCGACCCCATGGACTGCAGCCTGCCAGACTCCTCTGTCCACGGGATTTCCCAGGCAAGAATATTAGAGTGGGTTGTCATTTCCTTCTCTGGGGATCTTCCTGATCCAGGGAGCAAACCCACATCTCCTGCATTGGCAGGCAGATTCTTTACCACTGAGCTATCAAGGAAGCTCATTTAAGTGTTAACTATTATTTTCACAACAGTCAGTCTCACTCTTGCTCATCTGGCTCTGACACTGGCCCCATCCCAGCACCTGGCCTTCCGCCTGATGCCCTGGCAGGCACAATCTCTGTCTCGGTCATCTTTCTTCGAGGACTGAGGCCTTGTCCACTCCTGCAGCTCTGCCCCCTCTAATGGAACTAGAATCCTGACCTAGCCAGTTCTGGTGACACACACACCCTGATCACAAATGATTCTGGGCTTCTGATCTCTACCTGCCTCTGGTTTAACCCTAGATGTCCCTGATGCCAACCTTGGGCCTGAATGCCAGGGCCGCCTGTGCCTTGCTCTGATTGTCCACAAAGATCCTGTCTGGCATCTGCTCCGCTCTCTACCACCTACAGAACCACCTCTCACAGGGCGCATACACACTTGGAAAGGAGGGGGCTGGGGTGCAGAGCTAGGTCTGTTCCCACCTGCGGCTAGGGAGACCTCTGGCTCCTGCCACACCTCACTGTGGGGGCTAGTCCTCCATCAGGGCCCTCACCCCCAGCCTCTCAGGTAACCCTTCTGTGCTCAGGTTGGGAAGATGCTGGCACTTCAGGGTTTGGTAAAAGAATCAGGCAAAACTGAGACACAGAGCTGGGGAGGCGGGGGGGACGCAAGATGGAAACTGTTTGGAAACGTGAGCTGGGTCTGGGGCAGCTTTGCTAGGAGAGAGGATACTGTATGAGCCAGGAAGTTGAATGGAATAGGAAAGAGGAAAAAGGAAGCCAAAACTCAAGGCTGAAAAGGGTCTAGAGACCTGGGTCCGGGGGAGGGCTGTGACTGAGCCGTCAGTCGCTGGGAGAATCCCTCAAAACACAGCGGACTGGACATTCCGAGGTCACACACCTCAAGGCAGCCACGGTCCTCTGCAAAAGGATGGATTCGGAGGCCGAGAGACCTGGCTGAATGCTGTGCTCTGCCACCTTGTCCCCACGGGGCCCTGAACCCGTGTCCTAGCTTCTCTGAGCCTTGGTTTCTTCCTCTGGGCTGTGGAAGCAATAGGAGCTGCTGGTCACAAGCTTGTGGTAAAAACGGTGGAAGTGACAGAGGTAGAGAAAGTACAAGGCCACCCGGGGCTGACAGCCTCCCTGTCACCACGCTGACCTGCTTCAAAGCTGCCTCTCCCAGGGCCCTGCAAGTCAACCCTGCACAGGAGCCGCTCCTGCCCTCCATACCAGGCGGTGCCATCAGCTGCAAAGCTCTGTTTCCTTTGTCCTTAGGCTCCGCCAGGCGTCCTGGAGCTAAGGAGAGCAATGCTGAAGAGGCTACCTTGAGGATGAACGGGGCCTCTCCAGCAGAACTGCTCTCTCCCCTTTGGAGAGCCCTGGGTGGTTCTGGCGTCCCCTGGTCAGACACAGGGCCCGGAGGAAGGTGGGGCATAAAGAGCTGAAAACCCAACTTCGTGGGGCTCCCCAGATCCTCTTCCATCATGAACACCGCCCCAGCCCCAAGCCATGCTCACCTTTGCTTCTCAGCTTGTGTCTCCCTGGCCCTCCGTCCTGGACAGGCCTCCCTGCTCCTCTCCCCTGAACTGTGGCCAGGGCCTGCCGAAGCTCATGCCACCTCCGGGAAGCCTCCCCAGGGAATCCAGCACACACCGGCCTCTCTTCCAGCTGAATTCTTTCCCTAGTGTCTTGACCTGTAACTTGGCATCTGGCAATGGCCCACTCTCCAGCCTGGGCCACTCTCTGGCTCTCTTGCCCAGAACCTTGACTGTTGTGAGCTGCCCAGGCTGGGGGTAGGGGGACAGGGGGTGGGCCTCCTTCTATCTCCTGTAAGATGGGGAGTCCAGTACACTGAGGACGGGATAGAAGGCCAAGCAATGTACATCCAGCTCCTTCTGCACATTCAAGTTTGCAAAGAAGATGCAAAGGAGATTAAATAGGAGAAAAGAAAGAAGGAAGAAGTGAATGAAATGGAGTGAAAGGGAGGGAAAGGGATTTATGTGAGACTCAGGACCACAGTCACAAGAAGACAGATCAGACCATGATCCAGGCTGCCTTGGCTCATGCTTTAAAGCTTTCTGTAGATTACCCTCGATTATGTAACTCTGGCTCAACAGACTCCTCTCTTTGAAAAACCTTTGTAACTCACCTCCTCCAGGCAGCCTTCCTTGATTGGCTCTACCCTTTTGCCCATCCCCTTGACTCCCTGAACTGTATTACTTTGCACTTATTAACGCCCATGGATTTCCCATGAATCCAGATCCTCTAGGCAAGGGCTGGAGGTTTCTGCCTCACTGTAGTGAGTTTAATACTATATTTATCATTTGTGGTCAGAGATTACACTCCTTTTTCCATCACCTTTCTTTGATCAATTTCAGAGGGTGGTTTGGCAATATATTTTGCACAGCTGTTTTAGACCCAATTTGCCTCGAATAATCTTGAGACAGGATCTGCTATAATCTTAAATCTGTTTCTTTACTATTAGGCTCTGTGTGTTGGACCTGCGAGGATACACAGATGACTGGACCCCAGTCCTGCCCTCAACCAGCTTGCAGTCCTGTGAGCAGAGCTGAATAGGTGCTAAATGTCAATGGAGGCTGTGGGATATGGGTGCCTGGGAGGGCACAGCGGGAAAACCCAGGAAGCTGCACGGGAAATTGATGTCTGAGCATCCCGAGGACCAAAGGGCCAGGGGAGGGTGTTCCAGGCAGAGAATACGACAGCAGCAAAGGCCAGAAGAAGTGAAAGGGCAAGGCAAGCTGGGAGAGGGCCCCTCAGTGCGGCTGGACAGTGGGCAGGAGAGGGCCTCATTTCCCATGGCTGAGGGCTTCGTGCATCCTGCGAACACACACAGACTGTAACTCACAGCCCACTTTCCCTCGGTAGGATAAAGGCAAGGACTGCCATTCTAGCTGGCATTTAGAGATCTGCGTGTCGGGGCGAGTGGGGGTGTAACAATACAGATGGATTTCAAAAACTACTTATGACACAAAGACCACACGCTACTGAGTTCGTTTATATCAAGATCAAGAACAGACAAAAGTCATCTTCAGTGACAGAAATGGCGAAGACGGTTCCCTCTGAGGGCGGGTACTGACTGATGGAGAAAGAAGGAACTCTGAGAGGTGATGGAAACGTCCCACATCCCAACCCCGGAGATGGTTATTCCACTTCATATCGTCATCAAAACTCGCTGAATGCACCGCTGAAGGTCTATACGTCTTCCCGCTCATAAAACAGACCTTCAAATGTGCGTGAGCATTCTGTTGTCATGATGACTGAACGGTGCTCCTGGGAAATATTCAGGGGAGTCGCCTGGGATGCTGTCATAATAAAGAACTCCCCACCTACAGACCAGCAGGGTCCTTGTTGAGAAACACTGCTGTAGGCCACAGGGAGCTACAAGGGGTTCAAAGAGCAGAGAGAACTGGCTACTTCTGGGTTCTGGGAAGGCAGGGCTTTGAGGTGATGGGAAGCCCACAGGTCCAGGTATCTTGGGTGTGAAGTGACACAGGAGGATATGTGACTTCCACTGCCATTCCTGGGCCTTGTATTTGGCCAACTCCAGCCCACTGGCCCAACGCTGCCCAGATCTGGGAGGCACCCTGGGCATCCCAGGGTGGCATCCCAGAAGGGATTGGAAGGCGGGCAGCTAAGGGAGTCAGAGGCAGCAAACATCAGAGGGAAAAGGACAGGCTCCACGCTGGCCTCCCTGCCTCGATAAGCACCGGGGAGGCTGACTCTGAGCGTCTTCCTCTGAAACGTAGTCTCAATGGAGCTTGAGCAGGTGGAGATTGAGGGTGCCCTGGGTGAACAGAGGCACAGGAAGCAGGGCTGGATGCTGCCACTGCTCCTATCAAAAACCATGTTCTGAAATCATGAACCACAGAAGAACACAGCCAACTTCCACCAAGATGCTCACCTGACCCCTTCCTTCAGGAAGCCTTCTCTGACCTCCGCAATGAGCAGGTGCCTGTCCTGGGTCCCCACAGCCCCCAGCTCATCACCAGAGCACAGTTACATACCTGGTGTGAATTCCTACTCTGCCACTTACTTGCTGTGTGTTTCTGGCAAGTTACTTAAACTCTCTGAGTCTTTATCAATACACTGAGGACAATAAAAATTTGTCTGCAATGAACTGTGATAAAAGATCAGTGAGATAATGTAGCAAGCACTCAGAAACGTTAGTAATTATGACTACCATAGTGAGCATCTGTACAGACCACTGTTTGGATATTCACTGGTGACCCCAACACACACAAGCTCCTGTGGGCAGGGTCCCCACAGCAGGTTGATTTCCTGGCGCAGTAAATACCTGCATGTGTGAATGAATCCCAACTTCGAAAGATCTCTCCTGAGAGCTTTCTTTTTCCACCCACGATGCCTCTAAATCACCATAATTCTTCAGAAATGGAGGGTGGATTCATTTGTATTCTGTTCCCTTTTCTCTCTTCCCTCCAACGCCATGGAGAAACCTACACAACATTTACTTAGAAAAATTAATGGTTTCTTCCTGGACCCTCCACTTCTAAGACTTCATTTAGTGGTCTTTTTCAATGAGTACACAAAAATCCTTAATAAAAACCACCCTGTGGTTCCTCAAAAAGTTAAATATAGATGTACCATTTGATCTAGCAATTCCACTTCTAGGCATGTACCCCAAATAATTGGAAGCACGGGCTCAAGTAGGTACCTGTATGTCAAAGTTCATAACAGCATTATTCACAATATCCAAAAGGTAGAAGCAACCCCAGTGTCCATCAACAGATGAATGGATGAACAAATGTGGCATATACATACAATGGACTATTATTCAGTCTTAAAAAGGAAGGAAATTCTGGCACATGGTACAACATGGGTGAATCCTGAAAATATGCTAAGTGAAGTAAGCTAGCCACAAAAGGACAAATGGCATGTGATTCCACTTACACACTGCTACTGCTGCTAAGTCACTTCAGTCGTGTCCGACTCTGTGTGACCCCATAGACGGCAGCCCACCAGGCTCCCCCGTCCCTGGGATTCTCCAGGCAAGAACACTGGAGTGGGTTGCATTTCCTTCTCCAGTGCACGATAGTGAAAAGTGAAAGTGAAGTCGCTCAGTCGAGTCTGACCCTTAGCGACCCCATCGACTGCAGCCTTTCAGGCTCCTCTGTCCATGGGATTTTCCAGGCAAGAGTACTGGAGTGGGGTGCCATTGCCTTCTCCCCACTTACACACGGTACCTGGAATATGTGAAAGTAAAAGAGCTTATCAGAGACTGGGGAAGGGGAACGAGGAGTCATTGTTTAATGGGTACAGAGTTTCAGTTTTGCAAGAGTTCTATGGTTAGATGGTGACGATGGTTGTACAACAATATGAATGCATTTCATGCTACGAAACTATAGACTTAGAATGGTCACAGTAGTACATTTTATGTATTGCTTCCTAACTTAAAAAAGGCGCCCCAAACCACTGGAGGGACTCCGTCTGAAATCTGACACCCCTCTATCACACTCTCAGTGCCTGTGACTCTGGCCTCCTGGCCCCTAGTCTGCCTCTCCTTGGCTCCAGCTCTGGTATCCACTGTTCTCTTTCCACCTCAGGATCCAGGGCCATGTCATCAGCATCCATGAAATCAACCTGCATTGACACGCTCTTTAATTGCGTGCTCCTCTTCCCCCCTCCCCAGCAGCCCCGTCCTGTCCACCCTCTTGGGAATGGTTAAATCAGAAGCCTTGAGGATCTGAGATGGAAGAGCTGTGTTTGTAAAGATGTTCACTACTGAGTATGTCCACCAAATAAAAAATGGCCAAGTAAAGTACGATAAAACCACTGAGGAGGGAAGAAGGTCATACATGAACACAAAAGTTATGAGAAAATGTTAAGTAAAAAATGCTGGGTACAAAATTAGATGTGGACTGATTTCAACTATTAAAAGATACAGACCTATAGAAGAAACAGGATGGAACAGATAAAACCATGGTTCACTTACATTTAATTCTACAGTATGGTTCTGTTATTTTTATGGTATAACTTATTTTGTAAAGACTGGACCACTCTCCTAGGCAGATGATGAAATCTTTGGGTCCACTCAGACAGCCACATGCTGCCCACCACTGAAGTCCACTGAATCCCTCCTGAGTGGCTTCCAGAGAATTGAGGGGAGTAAAGGAACATTTCCACTCTTAAGAAAGACATCTTAAAGCTTGGTACAGTATGTCTCTCTAGGTCTTTCAGCCAATCATCTCATCACATGAAGGTCTGTATGTTGCCATCACAGTAACCAGATACAGTCAAGAACAGTCGATGCCCTTCATTAGGCCAAAGTCAGGAATTCTTACTAAGACACTGCTCACTTACAAACTGTGGATCCCCTGTGTCTAGCTTGAGGGGATCCTCTCCCAACTCAACGTGCTGCACCCCAGCTATAGAAACTTAAGTCTAGACTGTGTCAAGGGGGGACACAGGAAGGAAGATAGCTTTGATTCTAAGTGCCACAGTTGAGTGGAGAAGGCAATGGCACCCCACTCCAGTACTCTTGCCTGGAGAACCCCATGGACGGAGGAGCCTGGTAGGCTATAGTCCATGGGGTTGCTAAGAGTCGGACACAACTGAGCTACTTCACTTTCACTTTTCACTTTCCTGCATTGGAGAAGGAAATGGCAACCCACTCCAGTGTTCTTGCCTGGAGAATCCCAGAGACGGGGAAGCCTGGTGGGCTGCCATCTAAGGGGTCGCACAGGGTCAGACATGACTGAAGCGACTTAGCAGCAGTAGCAGCAGCCACATTTGAGTGGGAAAAGCTTTCTTCTAAGAGTCTGGGATTCCTGGAACTTTGCCAGACATTGCTGGCCAAGGTACTCATCCCATCTCTCACCAGATGCAACAAAGATGGAGGTAATATTAAAGAATGGGAGAAGCCCTTATTTTCCACAATGCCACTGTTGATGGTAAGGAAGAGCTTTTTGGTGATGGTATTGTGCAAAAATTAAAAGGGTTAAGTGTTTTTTTTCCTTCAGCTGACTTGAGTTTCCAGTTCCCAGAGTGACAAGACATGCAGAAATCAGATGGAATTTGGACCAGGGCACCTAGAGACAGTCTATGGTTCTCAGATTAGATTACCTGTCAACTTGCCCCCTCAGAAGGTCCGGCCTAGTATCTGGTTCTGTCTGCTTGGTGGAAGCATCCTCTCTTCTCTGTGACAGGACCACCTGTCTGCCTCCTACATATCACATCATCTGAGTGTCGCAGGGAGCCGCACCCCCATGCTGCGACACTGGTCACTGTCCTCCGGGAAGATGACAGTGTGGGCCTACAGATATCACAGACCACTGTGCTGAGTCCTCAAGGGCCCCAGAAACCCAAGCCTGACCGCCCAGAGACAGGGAAACAGTGTGGGAGAGGGGAAGGACTTTGACCCAGCTCATGTAGCTACAAGTAAGCTTTGAACTGAACAGATATATACACACGGAGAGCTATGCTGACCCTCCCTGGTAAGAACATCTTTCCTTGTCTGTGGGTTAAATTTTCAGTAAAAGGTGCCATATATTTTGAAATGTTCACACATATCTTGTGTTCAACTTAATGCAGACAGAAAGCTTTAAACAATTAACCATCTTCTGGAGTTTTTCCATTCCTACTTGTAGATCCATTTAAACAATTAATTAGGTGCTTGAAGAATTTGTACTTCTATAAATAGTTTCTCTCTCCCCACCACCCTCCCTGCTTTCTTTGAAATTTGTCAATTTATTGAAGAAGATGATAATTCCTTATCCTGCCAATATGGGCCTTTGTGCTTCAGGTGAGTTAATTTAAAATCTCTATTAAGGGAAATGGCTGACGGCATGAGTTGCACAAGGGAAAATCTGAAATGAAACCAAAAGGCTGTATATTTGCACTGGAAAGGGGATGAGGGAAGACCATAAAAGGTTACCATTTTAACTGTATTACAATCATTTCAGGTATGTTTTCCTATTTCATCGTAGTCAACAGTCACACTGAATATGCAGATATGACTCAAACTTTCATACTTGAATGATATCACAGATATTCAGATCATCTGAGCTTTATCATTTTGGTCATACACAGCTTACTATGCCCTTACCTTACTATGCTACAATATCTTTATTTAGTCCAGATATGAGGCTTTAAGAGAAAGAGAAAGTTAGACAGCATCATCAACTCAGTGGACATGAATTTGAGCAAACTCCGGGAGATAGTGGAGGACAGAGGAGCCTGGAGTGCTGCAGTCTATGAGGTCGCAAAGATTCCGGACACAACTGAGCAACTGAACACCACCACCAACACCAAAAAGCTGCATACATAAATGGTGGTTTCCTGCTTGTTAGACAACTATTTAGTGAGCCACGGCTGAGTGTCAGGCTTGGTTCTCTATGAAACACACATGGAGAATGGGACTTTAATTCTCTTGGGCCCATTAACATCACGTGATTTCTTATTACTTAGGCCTGTGTGATCTGGGCCTGCCCCTCTCTCCTCCGTTTTTCCTTCCCACCCTCCCTCTTGACCTCTGTTTTATAGCCACACTTGCTGTTCCCTGAAAACACCAAGCTATTCTTACCCAGGGGCCCTTGCACTGTGGTCTCCTCTCCCTAGAATCCTCTTCCCCAAGGTCTCCTCCTCACTCCATTCAGGACTTTCAAATATCACTTCCTGGAAGACGACTCTATGCAAGGCTCAATCTCTTCCCCCCAGTCACCCCTCACTGGGTTCTATCCATCTCCAGAGTATTGCTCACCTCTTGAAATGTTGTACTTTGCTTATGTTTTCTTTTCTGTCCCCCTTGGTAGAGGTAGTTCATCTTTCTTAGCAATGCGTCTCTACAAAGTCGAGAACAACCTCACGCAACAGATGTTTCTATGTGAATAATGAATGAAGCAACGGGTTCTGGACAGGTTGGGGTGCTCGGTGAGCCAGCTTTGCAGGAGTTGTTCTGGTGCCCTGTCAGATCACGGCCCCCCAACTCCTGGGCCTCCCCCTCCCCTTCCTGTTGGACTCTGTCTGTGAATGGACGCTCAGCCACTCAGGTTCCAAGCGTTGCCATCATTTCTCCTTCCTCCCACATCCAGTCCACTGCTGATTTTGGTGACACTGTGGCCTCTGCATCAAATCCTCTTTCTCCTCATTCTTACAAACCTTCACGCTCCCCGTCCCGCCCAGACCCTCCTTATCTCTTACCTATAGGACTGTCATTGCTTCCTACCTGAGCTCCCTGCCAGCAGGCTCTCTCCTCCAATCTGTTCTGTGCAGCCAGAGTGAGTTTCCTAATGGCCATGTCTGATCACCTCTCTCCCCTACTCAAAAACTAAAGGCCGAGCCCTTGCCTTGACACTCCTGCCCTAGCCACTGCCTCCACATTCCTACCCAGCCTTCCTTCTCACAGCTCCTCTTTTATCCTTTTTGCTCCAGTCGGAATGAACCACTTTCCAGTTTCTACACTTGTCCTAGAAGCCCCTACCACCAGCTCTCTGCTCTTGCTGTTTTCACTACTTGTAATATTTTCCTCCTTCCTTCCACCATACAAAGCATACAGACCCAGCTCCAGTGCTACTGAGCTTCTCCAAGAAGCCACTTCTCATTTTCCAGAAGAATAAAGCCTTCCTTCTCAACTCTGTCCAAGGGGTCAGCTGTCTGTTTCAGGACAGGTTTCAGGCAAGGATAGGCAAAGTAACACAGAAGAAAGGGTTCAGGTTAAACTCTGAGTTTTAACTTCCCCATCTATAAAGTGAGAATAATAACACTACTGATATCATAAGATCAAATATGTAGGTGACAGCCTGTAAGAAAAACTTTGTATATAAATGATCAAATTCAATCACCCTTAGGCATGAAATAACTGATAAACAAAAGTGCGACTTCTCCTAGGAAGCTTCATGGATGTCCTATGCTGGCTGAGCCCTAAGTCCAGGAATAGATCAGTGGAGGAGGGATTTTTTGAGAGACAGGGCCTTTCAGGATCTAAAATCTCATGTCCTTGAGCAATCTTTAAGAAGAGAGGAAGTGGAGGGTATATCCATAAGGCCAGGACCTAAATGGTATTAATAGCTACCTATTCCGAGTTTTTTCTATGCCCCAGGCACTGTGCTAAGTACCCTACATAAATGATCTCATCATAGAGTAATAGAAGAGGAAAACCAGGCCCACAGCAGTTATATAAATAGTGCTTCCTCCCTCCCCCCACCACACTAACAATTTAGACCTGAAAGCTATCCTGAAAATCTCCAATCCAATGATCTTATTTTTCGGACGGAGAAATTGAGACCCAGAGAGGTTATAAGCATTCACTGAAATTGTCCAGCCAGGAAGGAGACCTGGAACCCAGATCTCTTCACTCTGAGAGTGAGAAACACCGCATTGTAATTGCAACTCAGGGGCCACCGCTCATTATGAAGTCTATGCAAATGGTGCTTCTGGGGCACTATGCCATTTACATACCCAACAATATGAGTGGTGGCTCCTGGAGAGATGCCACCTGGTCACCCTGTCTCTGTTCCTTGCCAGGCTGCTCCCTCAAGAAGGAGGCTCTCGAGACAAGAGCCTCAGGCCCCTAGACACTGAATACTGTCCTCCTTGCCAACCCCCCCCCCCCCATCCAACACAGTCTTT